>MU911923.1:77565-108148 GCA_036418165.1 Cooperia oncophora | reverse complement strand
AACCAGCCGAGCACTTCCGGGGTCCAATAAATTGTAAAGGCTTGATTAGGGAATTGAAATTACTAATACACCTCCTAACCAACTCTCCCTCATCTTTATTATGTAGACTCTCTCCTATACAAACGAGACCATTGTGGAATGGGGTGCGTCAGTATCCTTGAAAGGAACTGAATAACACCAGTATTCATCCTTCACGTTATGGTTAGCACCTTCCCTAAAGAGTAAGAGTTGAAGCGGGTCAAATGAATCAAGTTTTAGCTGAACCTGAGACGTTTTAGCTACCCAGTTGTAGTAAAGATGTTGACCATCCACAACGTGCCGCTGATTAGAATAACACACCCCGCAAGGAATTGTGATTATGACTGTGATTGAAATTTCGAATAGTGTAGAGGCAGACTGGATGTAGAAGCCCTACCTCCATGACACAGGACTAACATGTTCGGAAGGTCTTTGAGCTGTCAAGCCATTACCTATATCACTACCCTCCCGTTGGTCATCGAGTTGCTCGTTGCCCATTGAGATTTCTGTGCTCGAGGTACATGATGAACTCCATACCATACGTTCAGAAGTTTCATGAAGAAGTCTGACCATCGCGTAGGCGATCATCCAGGTGTTTGTTCGGTAGAATCCTGGAGGTAATAGCCCTGATCCAGCGGTCGTCTTCGAAACGCAGACATGCCAGGCCTACCTGGTCTTGATGTGGTTGCGTACGTGATTTTCAGTAGTCGAAGGAATGTGGAGCTCCAATTCCCTCTCTCATTTACGTATAGCGGGAAACTCCGAGTATTGCTCTTTCGGTGGCGCGTTGAATGACGCAAACCATATGTTCTTTCTGAATCCGTAGATTCCAACTCCGCGTAATCGAAGAGGTGGGCGTGTTCTTCGTCTTCTTTGCTATTCCCTCAGTGAAAGCTCCCCAAACGCTCGCTTCCTCCTGCTCAGCTCTGGTGCTAAGTCGTTCATCATATTGATTTCTCGACCCAGGTATACGTAGATAGAGCATTCAGCGATAGTCGTTTCGTTGAATGGGGCATCAGAAACTAGTCCATTCCTCATGAACGTCATCTTCGTTAGATTCGGCTGCAGAAAAAATTTTTCCCAACCAAAACTATTAGGTTGTCCCAAAAGTCCAAAAGTTCGTGGACACTTTCTAACTTTTATTCGAATTAAGTTTATTCCAGTGGGAAGCAATTTTGATCAGCTATAAATATGCCGCCAAAAACGATCCAGCTGCCTTTCTGGGCATAGAACTAACAGGCTTCTGGAAGCAGGGCAACCACACGTTGCGTAGTGATTGGCAACAAGTTGCCAATGAAGGTTATATATATTATAGTATATATTAGATATATATATATATATATATATATATATATATATATAATATAATATATATATATATATATATATATAATATATATATATATATATATATATATATATATATATTATATATATATATATATATATATATAATATATATATATATATATATATCCATACCCCGAACAGCATATGTTCCACGAAATCGACTTCTTCTTAACCAACTGCTTGCGCCTCTTTCACAATGTTTACAGTTATCGGAGAATCGCATTTTAATATTGGATCGGACCACCGTTTAGTTCGAGCCACAGTAGCAATAAAGCTGAGAGAAGAAAGGAGACGATTTAGCTGCATACTATTCGCAACGTGCTCAATATGTGCTCTCTGAGGAACGACTAAAAGCGCTCGCTTCCACGACAAACTTTTCTCAGAACAGGGAAATGTTCACAGCAGATACGAAAAGTGATTTCTACTATTCGAGATGTAGTTAAAAATGCCTCAGAGCGCGTTCGAAGCAGACCTCGGGAACGATTAAGTGGTACTACATTGCAAATGTTGGCCACTCGAAGGAATTGGGAAAAACTATCGACTCCTGTGGCTAGAAGTATATTAAACAAGGCTATACGTTATAGAGTGAAGAAAGAATATCGTGAATACGCGCCAACGTTAAAGCAAGAGAAGCAGCTGAAAAATGCACGAGCATCAAAAAACATTCATCAACACTCGTCTCAAAACCATTACCCCTGATTATCTCACAAAAGAAGATGGCGCTGTTGTCAGGAATAAAAAAGGAAATGGAAGGAGAAATTCGAAAATTCCAAGACCTCTTCTCCACAAAAGTGCTGGTGCAACCTAACATGATATTTGTGAGGATGAGATGACACACTTCCAAGAGATGAGTGGAAAGTACTTGAAACGGAAGTATTGGAGCTATTCAACAGAGAAAGGAGAAGAGGCGCTGGACCAGATCGAATTCTGCAGAAACACCTGAAATTCTGAGGAGTTCATCGCCCGCCTTTGGCAGACACGGAAATGCTGTCGTCTGGAACTGTACAAAAGAATGGCTGGGCTCGAAACTCCATTGTTGATCCACAAAAAAAAGGACCGCGTGATACACTGGCCAACTATACGTCCTATAGCCTCTGTCCGCCAACACTCAAAATCTTCTCACGTATCATCCTCAACCGCATAAGTGGAACACTCAATATAAATACGAGAGAGAACAAGCCGGATTTCGTGAAGTTTTTCAAACCATCGATCAGATACACGTGTACTTTCTCAACTTACGGAAAGATGTCGAGAGTACCGGAATCCCGCTATGTTATCTTTTTGTCGACTTCAAAAAAGCATTTGATACGTCGAACACCAAGCGGTACTAAAACGCACTTGCCACGTTCGGAATTTCAAGAAGATACATTAAATAATACGACAATGTAACACGAGCTGCTAACACTGACATAAAAATTGCCTCAGAGAACCAGTTCGAGTAAGATCCAACGTCGTGTAGCGGCAAGGCGAGTCATCTCTCCAAAACTATTCTCTGCACTTAAACTTGTAATGCGGCAAATCGAGCTGCCTTGTGGCATGAAATAGATGGCGAAAGACTTCAATACTTGATGTTTGCAGACGAATAGTCCTGATTGGAAGCGAACGAGTGCACTCGAAAGCTCCCTAAATATTTTGAGCCGAAGCCTCCCAATCCATGGAACTTGTAATACATCCAGGAAAAAACCAAATGGATGAAAAAGACAACTACACAAATGACTATCGTTGTATGCATGAAAGGATCAGTCATGAAGAAGTCTCATCGTTCACGTATTTGCAAGCAATAACGATGGATTAATGATCTTACACGAGATCAGACGCGTCGAAGGTCGGAGCGGGCCACATTTAACAAATATCGGGATGTTCTCACCGATAGACGGATTGAAACTCAAGTGAGATCTTCAGGTGTTCAAACCCATGTTCTACCAGCACTGGTATATGGAAGTGAGACATGGAGCACAATCAAAGATGAGGAGAGAAAGTTAGCTGCTACGCAGAGGGAGCGAGCAAGGTGTCGAGTTAACACTAATGCACAAGATCCCTGCTCCGTGAAATTCAAAGATGGACGGGCAGTTAAAGGATGTTATCGAAACCATTTATGACTCGAAAAAGAGATGGGCTGGACACGTAGCTCGTCTTGACGATAACCGATGGACATATCGCGTAACCAACTGGTATTCTCGTGGTGTTAAAAAGGCCACGGGGAAGACCCTCAGCCAGGTGGAGTGATCCTTTTAAGAAACTATATAGGGCAGAGATGGCAACAAATGGCCAAGAAATCGTGATGAATGGCAAAATGTGTCCTGCAAGGATGGCGCAACCAACCTTGAAAAGCGGACATCAAAGTATTCAAGGTATATATAATACGATTTTTGATAGTACCTCAAAAAACGACCAGCTGCCTTTCTGGGCATGGAACTAACAGGCTTCTGGAAGCAGGGCAACCACACATTGCGTAGTGATTGGCCCAATCACTACGCAATGTGTGGTTGCCCTGCTTCCAGAAGCCTGTTAGTTCTATGCCCAAAAAGGCAGCTGGGTCGTTTTTGAGGTACTATCAAAAATCGTATTATTTTTCACCGAGAAGATGGCCGCTGTAGGATTAGTTTAGATGGCGATCGGAAAGAGTTAAGTCAGGGATACACGAAGACTGTGGTGGAATTCCCCAGCTAAGCTTCGATCTCGAGCAGTGTCGTTTTCCAAATGTGTGACCCTGAGCTGTGGTGGAGTCCGCAGATATTGCTCGGTTTTGGGACAAAATGGTAGAGATTTTCCACCCCACTTTGCAGTTGATTACAATAGAGTTCCCTGGTTACCACAGCGTTGGAAGGAGGGAATTCCGTTTCGAGGGCGGAGAAAGGTACTTCACCACATACACAGCCTCACCGCCCTACTGGATTGATAGGACTGCGCGATCGGTTCTGCCCTTTCGGGGGGATCTAGCCGTTGGCGCTCCCACTCCACATCCAATCACAGTGCTGTTGAACCAGTCCGTACAGCGGAAGTGGGAGAGAAGTTGTAGACAGTACCCAAATGTGCTCCCCTTGGAGTACTGGTCAAGTGATGAGAAAAATTTTGACCTAATTTCAGAACTTTCCTAAGAGCGCGTTCAGACTTCGCGATCGCGCGATCCGGATCGCGCGGTCGTTGTGATCGCGCGATCCTCGCACTACTGTGGGTGAAATTCACAGGGAAGGAAGGGTCATGTTTTTTCATGTTTTTTGTTCCTGTTCACTTTTCCTGTTCACTTTTTCTTTTCCTTCTTTCTTCCTTCGTGTTCCATACGTCTCTCTGTGTCCGCCGCCACGCCCCCTTCCACCACGCGTGGCGGCGGGCACAGAGAGACGTAATGCCCCATGAACAGACGTAGTGCCCCGCGGACCTAATGAGACACCCTGCCAGAATGCTTGGGGTGGGCCGGAGATGTCGTAGAAAAATTTTGGGGAAGAAATGAAATTTTAAAGAGAAGCAGGCGGAGCCAGGGGTGGGGCTTGTAGGATATGAAAGAGGGTGTGGCGGCGAACATAATAACAGTGGGACGTAGTGCCCCAGAGCGGACTTAGTGACACACCCCACGGGGAATCGCCGAAATAGTGAAAAAGGGCCATACAAAAGAAAATGAAAGAGAAAATAGAACATCAAAAAATTATAGCAACAAAAAAAAGAAGAAAAACTCACCCCCGATCGCCGCCAACATTGCAGAATCCGGATCTGAAAAAAAATTGAGAGGGAATACAAAGAAACACAAATCAATTTTGAAACGTTCCTTAACATAAAAAGGCCTTATGAACACGAAGGAAGAAAGAAGGAAAAGAAAAAGTGAAGAGGAAAAGTGAACAGGAACAAAAAACATGAAAAAACATGACCCTTCCCTCCCGGTGTGAATTTCACCCACAGTAGTGGGAGGATCACGCGATCACAGCGATCGTGCGATCCGGATCGCGCTATCGCGAAGTCTGAACGCGCTCTAAGGGAGCGAGGCCCTCTCTCATTTGTGCTTTGGGAGCAGTCAAGTGTGACTAGATAACAAGTTGATTTGTACGTATTGGTTCTAATCAAGGAACACTGTAGGTCTAAATCCAAGGCAGGTGGCCTCCTTGGACGAAGTTTTTCACCCGGATAGAAGTCACTAAATTGAAAAGCAATTGAGGCATTCCAAAGCCGTACTGTGGTAGCTTTCTTTGTGGCTTGATAGAGATTCATATAGCGAAGTGTGTCGAAAATGAATTTCAATTACCGTGTTATATGAGAACAGCGACTGCGAGGGACGGTGAAGAAGCTGTGGAATGCTTACCTCACACACTTCCCATAGACTACATAACTGGATATCGAAATGGCTGCGGAAAAATCTGATACGAGATTCAAAAAGTGTCCACGAACTTTTGGGACAACCTAATAAAAGTCGAAATCAGCAAGCTTTCGCCCTACTTGTTCGATGTCGGTGTTAACAGAACGATATCGTCAGCAAAGCGGAGATGGTTTAGTTGACGGCCGTCGATCTTCACTCCAATGTCCTCCCACTGCAGCTGACGCATAAGGTTCTCGAGAGAGGCGCTGAAGAGTTTGGGCCCTGAGACTCTGAGGTGGTGTCGCCCTGTTGAACCGCTCTCTTCGCATAATAATCTCTAGTTGAGTGGTGCATTCTAGATGTGAAATTGCTGTGGAGGTCACGAAGAATCCTGATGTACTGAGTACGAACACACTGATTGCCCAGGGTTTCGAGAACCGAGCACGTCGTTGTGACTACTCAAGTTAAATGAGATTGCTTTTTCGGACCAATTCCTTTTTTATTATGATAAGTGCCGTTTAATGAGGCAATTCGTGCACCGAACGTCATCACAACAATGGTGACTTAAAAGCATAAATCTGACCCCAGATGGGACTTGAACCAGTATCTGACCCCTATCCACCAAAGACACTATCCGCTATCCACCAGAGCCGCCTCTTACCCTCACAGCTCAGTGATTTTTATAACAAATTGTGAAAACTAATATCAGCAATATAAAACGCTACACACACACTATATGTTTATTTACATTCCATATATGAGTAGAGTTGCTCATTAA
Organism: Cooperia oncophora; assembly: GCA_036418165.1. Taxonomy (NCBI): domain Eukaryota; kingdom Metazoa; phylum Nematoda; class Chromadorea; order Rhabditida; family Trichostrongylidae; genus Cooperia; species Cooperia oncophora. The sequence goes on along the minus strand of MU911923.1, from coordinate 101,717 downwards.
ATGCCAAAATTTCGTGTAAGGAACTCACTTTGGAATACCACTGGACTTCTGTATAGACTACAACTATGGAATATTTACATTTTCTGTTGACAATCGAACTTTAATTTCAGTTGATTAGAATCTTATGCGAGGTCATTATCACCAACAATATGTGTAGCTATGGAACAACAAGCTGGAAGGCAATTACATCAATTTTGCACAATTAGGCAATCGGCGTGTTAGCATTCGCCTTCATAAGCAAATGGATAAGTCGGAAGATTATTCATGTATTTTAACTCGCTGGTAAACCTCTGATTCACTGAGTGAATGATCCGTCACAGACTTTCATCGGGTTACACCATAGAAATTTCTAGAGCTAATCGTAGAGCTATTTGTGAACTAAATTAAGAACCTATATACAAGCATTGTTCAAAGGTAATTATGTAGAATCTCGACGAGTGGAAATGACAACAAGACAGAAGCAGGATTACTAGCGAGTTTGATAATACGAAGTGCACCTGTTAAACTACAATCTTACTAATGTACATTTCGGGAAGAGACAAATTAAAAAAAATGTAATGGCACTCAGGCACTCGGATGACGTGATCCATGAACAGGTATGTTAACTTTGGAACGCCCTTGCATATCCATCTATAAGATTCCGCTAACCGGAACACAGTGGTTCTGATGGAACTGTCAGATATGACGGTGGAGGCAGCATCTCCCGAATTCGGTACTTCTCTCGTAAAATTTCTCGTACATCACGTTTCTGAAAACATTTGCTACTTAATTCATGTGTCCGTTCCCTTCATTCGAGAAGTGAGAAACAGCGAAAGGCTTGGAGTAACAGGATCACAGGGTCTTAAGAATTCCATCCGTGTAGTTCGAAATAGCAATGTTCATGACTCTTACGTCTCAGTACTGTTCTGTAACACAAGAACAGAGTTAATGGCAAATGCCTTAGGCAGCGTTCAGAGTTGTAGCGCTACGTCGCGCTACAACTGTACCAAACCCCAGCTTCCCTTTATGTTCTTTCTTCCGGTATTCAATCCCTTTCTCACAGTTTCTCATCTCTACCTGATTCTTAGCACCTCTTTTTCACTTAACATTGAATTTAAACATAACAAAATTTAAACATAACAGAACATAGAAGAAAACGAAAGCAATTTCGTATTCGGGATCCATGATGAACCACTGCAAGACATCAAACATCAATAGCAACCCTGGATAGTTAAAGTCGAAAACGGCATACAAAATCATTATCAGTGTCCTGTATAAAAAACCTACGGCGCTATTTGTCGATGGGGGAGGGGGCATTTTGTACTATCATTGCTTCTCTAGTTCCGGTTTACGAATCTGACTCTGGTAAAACTCGTGAACCCTTGTGAAGCTGAAGCAAGATCGTCTAGCCACCATCCCAAAACGTCTCAACTCGAGAAAAGACTACCGAGATGGGTCGACACATCTATGGAAAGCAAAATGGCCCCCGTCAAGAAACTGCGCCAAAAACTACATTAAAATTCAATGTTACAGTGAAAAAGAGGAGCTAAGAATCAGCAAGAAATGAGAAACTGTGAAAAAGGATTGAATAGCGGAAGAAAGAACATAAAGGGTAGCTGGGGTATGGTACAACTGTACGACGTAGCGCTACAAGTCTGAACGCTGCTTTAACCGAAGGCGATACTTGAACTCGCCCGGAAAGCGTGGGGTATGGGCTCAAAACCTTTGCCCATAACTGGACACATTCTTACAATTTTGGAGCGCGACTGCGGCGTTAAACAGCAGCTATCATGATAAAACAAATTTAAAACCATACTGTTTTGTATACCCCGCCCAAAGCCACAGCTTTAAATTTTCGTGGTTCCCGTGGATTTTTGACTTCACTTTTGCCTTCTTCATTCACAACATCCGCTTCATTGCTCTCGATGACTTATTCAGTATATGTGGGGTGATTATTCGCTTTATTTAAAGACAGCCACCCGCTCAAGTAGTACATGGTCGTCCTTCCTTGTGCAAGTAGTACAGCCCCCAAGCTAGAGACTGTCCCACTCTATTCGACTGCACAGTACAGTTTACTCATTGGAGATACATTCAATTCAACTCATTCATTTTGATAATTCTGTTCCCTTTATTACAGTTTACTCATTGGAGATACATTCAATTCAACTCATTTCGCGAGGTGAAACGCGTAAAAAGCACGAGTGACGCAATTTTCGTGATGCAAAACCTCGACGCACAAAACGTGCGCTACCGTAATCCCAAATTCAGGCACCACGTTGATAAAATTCCTTTTTCCTTCCAAGAGTTTTTCCTCTGCGTTTTTGTTTTCTTTTTGTATTCTTTTTTTGCACTGGATGATAGCAACTACTGCGAGATCTGATAGAGATTTGTGAGCTAGGGGATGCACAGACACCGCAGGGAGTGTGACTATGAGGGAGCGATTTTGTTTGTTTTTCTGGAGGACGCTTCTTGCCTGTTTTTCTTCTTTGGGAGATTACTTATCAGCTACTGTTTCATAATTGGAAAGCACCTATCCATGAGACTTTTATCGCGGGAGCTGTCTTTAAAGACAACCCCCGCGTTCAAGTGGTTTATGGTCATCCTTCCTTGTGCAAGTAGTATAGCCCCCAAGCTAGAAACTGTCCCACGCTCGCGATTCCACAACGAGCGAGCAGCTAGCTACAGCCCCTCAAAGTTCTAGTTCTAACGCCCGCTCAATTGGACCCCCTCACTTGCTGGATGCACTCCGACGGAGGGCCGCTCAGTTGTTCTTTGTTGAGGCGGCGAGCATCAATCGGCATTCATGTCCTTTTTACTGACCACACTCGTGCCCATAAATAATTCTGCTTTTCTTTATTACATTTTATTCATTGGCAGCACATACGGTCAACTTCATCCCATCTCGAAATGCTTAAAAATCAGGAGCGATCCCATTTTCGTGGTGCAAAAGCTCGACGCACTAAACACACTAAACGATGCACGCTACCATAACCTTAATTAGAACGCCGAGTTTCTAAGTTTTATTTTCCTTTTTAAGAGTTTTTCTTCCGCGTTTTTGTTGCTTTCCGTATTCTTTTTTTTGCATTGGATGATATCAATTACAGGGAGATGCGAAATACGGTTTGTGAGCCAGGGGCTGCACAATGACCGCAGGGCCGTGTGACTGACAGGGAGCGATCTTGTTTATGGTGTTCTTGAGAACTCTTCTTGCTTTTTCTCTTCTTTTAAGAATTACTTATCAGCTACTGTTTCGTAACTGAAAAGCAACTATCCATGACACTTTTATCGCGGGAGCTGTCTTTAAGGATAAGGTCTTCCCCCGGATGTTACAAGCATCTTGGTCAGTGTAAATGGCTTGAAATGCTCCAATAAAACCTGCCTTATACCGCCTCCATGATATACCATATGGCGAACAAGGAGGCCGAGGTAGTGCAGGAGCAAGTGGCACGTTTACCGCGCGTGCGGGGTTCAATTGTCGGGTCGGTTCCCCCCCCCCTAGGTCAACCAAGCTTTCTACCCTCCGAACATGGTAAACTGGTATTTCGTAACAAGGATGAGTACACTGACCTGACTTAACGCGACTATCGGGCATACGATTGCGTGCGTCGCTCGCGCAAGCGTACGACTGTGTAGCGAGACTGATTAGATCGCGCTCCAGTGAAGTCGACTGGACCGATGCTGATGCATATCCGTATACAGCACAGGGAGCCGATCGTTCGGCGTGGCCGGATTGCCATTGGGGCGCATCGATGCGTATCGTGTAGAGGGCAACTCGTCCCCTTTGATTACTAGGTCGAATGCCAGTTCCAACTCGCAAATATGTAACTGTAAAAGGGTCATCAACAGAGGTAAAGGTAAAAAAGCCTGTTGTTAAGCAAAAACATGAGGCTTACGGAATGGAGGTAAAAATAACTCCATTGGCAGAGGTAAAAAGCTGTTTGACGTGCGCTGAAGTTGCTATCTGATTCAACAAATCGCTTCGCTACGAAAATTCGGGCAAGGAATGCAACCTACCATCCGATTTGGCTAGCTTCACCAGTTGTGGATTTCTTCACAAAACCATCGCTTGAGACTGAGTTTGCTGAGAATGCAATGTTTTGGCATAATTTTTTGAAATCTTTTATCAAAGGTTAGCTGGACCCTTGAGCACGCTTGTTGAATCCATTTGTACACCAGGCTGATGTGATGTTCGTGTTCTCGAGATCAAACACTGTGGGCATAGAACTGTAGCCAGATGTACTCACGACAAAAAATATTGACCAGCAAGGGTAAAGCAGTGAAGAGCAGACAGCGATAGTTTGTTTCACCAATTTTTGCCCTTTGAGAAACTTTACCTGGAGTTACCACTCGAAGTACCATTCATTGTCTACTGAAAGCTGCTTTGAAGTAAGATATATCAGAACTCAAAAGTACTTTCGAGATAACCCACTTCTAATTAGCTGAGCACCGCTAAGAAAGGGATGTCGAGGCAAAAGAGGGCAGTGTCTCAAAATCTAATGAAGATGGTTAAGTAGGAGATTCGCACGCAATGTATCGTCTATGTTGGCGCAATGCCAGCGTAGTCGATCATAGTCGATCAAGATATTAATAAACGTGGACGAGTTGCCCTGTACACGATACCCGTCGCATCGGCGGGCTAAGGGTGTCAATTACTGCCGGCACCCCAATGGCAATCCGGCCTCGCCGAACGGCTTCCTGTGTTGTATACGGATGTGCATTAGCATCGGTCCAGTCGATTTTAGCACTGGAGGGTGACCTAATCAGTCGCGCTACAGAGTTGTACGCTTGCGCGAGCGACGATCCTTGAACGCGCGACCGAGGATCCGCCATGGCGAAGTCTGAACGCTGCCTAAAGGATGAAGTCTTCGCCATTGATCAACCCTTTTTGGGATGCGGCGCACGTTCAACTCCCATTCAGAATCGTAGTGACTTATTAAAGACAGCCCCCGCGATCAAAGTGGCTCGTGGTCGCCTTTGCTGTGCAAGTAGTCTAGCCTCCAAGCTAGAAGACTGTCCACCCTTCGCGACTCTATTGTGAGCGTGGAGCCTGCTATAGCCGCTCTAAGTTCTAGTTCTAACTCCTCCTCAGTCGGACCGCCTTTACTTGCTAGATGTCCTCCGACGGAGGCCACTCGTTATTAGTTGGAGCGGCGGGCATTGCTAGTGCCCCTGGATAATTCTGCTCTCCTTCATAACAGTTTACTCATTGGAGGTATATACATTCAATTTTCAACCCATTTCGCGAGGTGAAACGCGTAAAAAACACGAGTGACGCAATTTTCGTGATGCAAAACCACGACGCACAAAAGGTGCGCTACCGTAATCACAAATTCAGACACCGTGTTGATAAAATTCCTTTTTCCTTCCCAGGGTTTTTCCTCTGCGTTTTTGTTGTTTTCTTTTTGTATTCTTTTTTTTGCACTAGATGATATCAACTACTGCGAGATGTGATAGAGAGATTTGTCTGTTTTCTTCTTTGGGAGATTACTAATCAGCTGCTGTTTCATAATTGGAAAGCAGCTATCCATGAGACTTTCATCGCGGGAGCTGTCTTTAAACGCGATCATAAATGACTTGCAGGGGATACCTGCAAGTCATTTATGATCGCGTTAAGTCACAGCACAGCATGATGGTGGGTTCCATAACGCTACAGGAGGCTGCATTCGGGAAAAAGGTATTTGACCCAGAAGAGAATTCCGTTTCATTATTACCATCTTCGGCGCGCTGTACATACCGCTCCCTATTTTGAAAGTCACTCAAAGACACATTCTACGACAACCAAGTTGATGGAAATTCAATACATTCTACGACAACCAAATTGATGGAAATTCGAAAGTACTGTGTCTTTCAGTTTGGCGCACCGTCTTTACCATTTAAGGAGTGCGCACCATTAAAGAACTCATGATACCTGCTCAGTCTGACACATCTGCTCACCGCTGAACGTGTCTTCGAGGTAATACCCCAAGGTGACTCTGAAAGAAAGCTTTTGATTGCCCCATGTGCACAATTCTTTCGCAGATTGTGTATAGGCTGATAATGACGATGTTACCTTACTGTGAACGGACTGGCTAACCGTTGTTTCGCCCGTTTTAAAAGAAAAAGTGAGTTCCAAGGATAAATTTCACTATTTCTCTCTTCTCTATACATCACTGGAAATTTATTCGACCGTCCCAAAGCATATCTTCGCGGAACACTCATCAGTTGTTATTTTTGGGTTTTCTTTTGTATTCTCATTATAGTTGGCAGTAGCACCTAGTTCGAACTTCATTTTCAACTTCTTTGAAGCGGAATTCATTCAGAATCCGTTTTGCGATGCATGTATTTCCCATTTTGAACCACGTGAATAAAATACAGGGGAGGGGGGCAAAAAAAAGACATTTCGACCGAGTCACATATCAGCAAAGTTTTCGCAGCCCAGACATAGAACGTGGATACGAGTACCAGGCCGTAGGATACCCAAGATGTTACTCTATGAGCAGGAGCTGGCGCTCGCCCATCACCTTCATGTACACCAAAATATGAGGTCATCTCCAGCCGCAACCTGACCGGAGAAGACCTTCGGAACTCATGTCACCTCCAAACAGCTGCGAAACTTCTAGTATGGAGTCACCCATGGATAGCTACCTGGAGACCAGTACTCTCGATCTGGAAGACCTCCATCATCGAGCAGCTCCTCAACGTCGCTACGGTCCAGGACATCATCTTCACCCCTCGCCAAGGCGCCAGATTATGGTAGGGACCGGACGTACCTGGAATGGAGAGACCAATATTTTCTTCGCGGGCAACGGGCTGAAGGTGAGGCGGTTACATCGAGAAACTCGAGAAGAATATCCACCCCACATGTCGTCGCCCGTACCTCCTTGGAAACTTTGTACTGCTACAGCATTGAGTGCCACCACATGAAATCGAAGGGCGTTGGCGAAACACTCGCCTACTTGGAATAGAGGGGCGTTGAGTACCTGAGGAAGGTGGAATATTCAAGCAGGTCATCTGCCCCGAACCCCCTCAATTACCTAGTACGGGAGGCGTTCAATAGGGTGGTCTACAGTGGCGGAGAAATCAACGATCTCGCTGAACTCACGCACCCACTGACGGTCGCGTGGCAGAATCTCTCGATGGCGCTCCTCCAGAAAGCTGTGGCGGAGTATCATAATAGTATTTGATATGCTCTTTAATATGGTGGTGAAAATATCCGATAAGAATTCAATAAAGTGTAACTTACAGCGCCTCGAATATCAAGGAAGAAAAAAGTTTTTTTTTGCCCCCCCCCGTGTATGGTACGCCTCCGGTGGTAAGGCTTTAATCGAGGCTTCATTGTCTAGTACTGTCCCAGTTGCAGATTTTGACTCGGAATTTCACTGCTGCGCCACATAATTTAGAAGTTCACTTATGAACAAATTTGGAAGCCAGATTAACCGTTAGCCTTTTCCAAAGTTTGGATCCAGATCGCGGTTTGGCTAGAAATTTGTCTCAAGTGTTATGGTGGTCCGACCTCAGCACGAAGATCAATCACTTCCTATCGGAAGAAGTGCGGTGGTGCTAGTCCAGGAGAAATCAAGAGACTAATTAGAGGAATAATCTAACTTTCTGATGTTTTGAATGAAATTACATACGTAACAACTTTTTCAATGAATGCGAAGAACACGATTGGTAACTGTGATTGATGGCTGATCCAAAAGTATGTCGAAAATTGGATCAAAAGTGTTAATTGGAGATAAAGCAGAAGCTCCAGTCCTGACGGTAGCAAAATGCACAGGGAGGCGTGAACACTACTGCAGCGCAACCACTCATTTAAATCGGCATGCTGCAGAGTGTCAAGTCGTCTAGCTAGGAAATAACTGCGATCCCCCGTTTCCCCGGCCATCTACATTGGCGCTACCAACGCTGCTCGTGTACTGCTTCCTCCTTTTTACCGAATGCTCCACTCAAATTCCCTTGGTGAGTCGAACCTTTGCTAGTGTTCTCGTTTAAATTATCCTCACTAAGCAACCATATCATCACTCTATGAGCTCATGGACATCAATACAAAAGCATAGGTGCCGAGCATTCTCGTTGATTGAAGCATTTGCTATAACAAGAGGCCACGAAGTTGTAGCTTTGAAATAAAGCGAAGCGTGTGTTAACCGCAAAAACACCATCGCTCTCGATCCTTGTCCTTCTGGGGTGAGCTGGAGGATGCTGATGACCGACTGCCGTCTCCTCACTGCGCCCGCAGAGCCGCACGGCCAGTCACACTACTGACCATAGTCAAACCCGCTAATTGTTGGTGTCCACTTTTTTCTGGTTGTTCTCTACCATTTGATGAGTGTTTTGCTGCGAGATCTTGGAGCAAAGCAAGTGTTTCACCATAGATAGCGCGGGCGGAGTGTAGAGACGGACCTAGGTATCACCGACTCCATCCCCGTTCCGTGAACGTTGGAGCGGCTAAAGTGGCGCGCTACTAAAGTTGCGGACCCATTCATCTCGCACATGACAAGGTCTCTCCCCGGGGATAAATGTAAGTTCATCTGCTGGAACAGTTTTGACATTCTGGTATTGGCATCTACATGAAAATCTGATATTTTAGCGTCAAGCTCAAAACGTCAGAGCTGTAATGCAAATCGTAGCAGGTGTTCAGGTCTATGCTCGTACCTGACAGATACCGATAGATAGAGGTACCTATCACAGGAACGTCCACGTTGAAATGGAAGCATGACAAAGGACTGATGGTTCGCAGGTTTCAAGTGAACACAGGTATAAGTGGCACTAGTCAACTGTTACTACCCCAAAAACTCAAAAAAACTTTTTGGTGAAACTTTGCCAATAAGGATGATTTGGTACCCTGATCACGAATACGACATTCATTTTTCGCCCTAGAGCCATTTCGTGCGTCGTTTTGGCGCCACACCCTTTTTCATCATCGATGAAAACCTGCATAATAGGGCTGTTTAATGCTATGTTTACGGAAATGACATTTATTTTTCAACATAAGCGCCATTTGGTGTCTTCTAAGGCTGAGCCTGGCAAAAAGTTGTTCCCTTTAGGCGAGGCTAACCTTAGCAGAGCGTAGATTCTTGTAGTGTCCTATAAGCTAGCGCCAGAAATGAGTGCCATGTTTGTGAACAGGATGTCAGATAACCTCCGTCTACAAGTTTTCAACAAATCTGGTGACTTACATTTCGGTGCAGGCGCGTGTGGCGCGGGCGCCAGGCACTTTCCGGCCGAGCGAATACGATAATTGTGTTCAGGAGGCCAAGCTATCCCCGGGAACGTTTTCAGCCGATTAATTGATCTAAAGCATCTTGGCGCCGGCGCCTGCTGTTTTAGGTCGTGCGGATGAGGATGAGATACTCGTGTTCAGGTCGATACCTCTAAAACTGAATTTTCAGCCGAACCCGCCCTCTTAGAAGAAAGTAGGTCAGAATCTGGCTTGTTGAAAATTGGGGTAGTAATAGTTGAATAGTGCCGTATTAGTTTGTACACTCGAGGGATCCCCTTATTCAGCTTAAGGCACATGCTCATTACTGAAAATAAAGCTGCTTCCGTTGAATATTTGAAATGTAACCTCTTTAGGAAGGCTTTCCAGGAAAGGCAGTAGCTTCAAAAGTTCCGTGTCATCCTTCTCGTGGAACCAGCTCTCTATGGGGATTCCATTGTCGATTTGATAGGCGAACGACTGTGGAGCGTTGTCAATGATCACAGTTCGAGAAAGATCTCGTCCAAGAATGGAAAGGTCTTTGATATAATTGCCATAAACGCAAACACAGTGCTCTCGAAACAGTCGATGTCTCACCAATCGTTTTTGAGGGTCAAGCAAATTCTGAAACTCATTTTTTATCGGCTTCAATAAAGCATTAACCGACTCCCCATGTAAATAACAACTTACCAACAATTTGTCGGCATAAATCCTTTTGCTTGCCGTGAAAAGTATTATTTCATAGTTGGCCGATAACCTCTCCAGAAACGTGTGCAAATGCGGTCGCAAACGCACATAAACCTGAGAGGAGGTAGTTAAGTTGTATAAGGAATACGGACAGTGGTGATTGCACCTCATAAGTGTTGTTTTGAAAGTTGACAGGAAACACCATAGAAGCGTCGACCAGTGGACTCAGACTGCAGTGAACAAGGGTTTCATCCTGCAATGGAATGTGCAGTATAAAAAAGAGCACTTTGATACCTCACTGAAAGAGCTTACCAAATCTAAAACAAGAGTGAATTCGGGAGTGGATCGTGTTCGCAACGGCAGTGCAGGACATCGGAACCGCATTTCATCGGTAAGCGGTGGCACATTGGCTAACATCAACATCCTGAAAAAAAATTATAATAATTTCTTTAATTGCAGAATGGAAGCTCTTCTTTGCAAATAATAGTGAAGTTAAAGGAAGCGCTTTTCCATAATCATGAAAGAGAGCCCCCATTTCATACCCTCCATATTCCTGAAATAAAGAGGGCGTGGCTGCGCAGTATGGCGTGTTATGCATCTCTGGTGATACACTTCCACTTAATAGTACTGTCATCCTGTCCTGCGTTCGACAAAGACACGATTACAGTGAAAACATCGGAACGAAGACATAGTATAGGACATAGCCAGGTTCGAAAAAAGCCGGCAGCCACGCATTCCCCATCCACAGGATATGGGGTGTGGCACTGCTAGAAATGCCTATACCGTCTTAAAGTCGATGAATTCTGTACATCTTGCAGTGGGATATGTCACATATAAAGCATGCTACCAGCCGGTCCTCCACCAGTTGGTGAAGACTTTTAAAAAAGACTACTACAGGTGGAAAACGACTTGCACGAACGGCATAGCAGCGAACGAGATCAGATTCCAACAACTGCAACAACAGAATGTTGAAAATTTTGTCCACATCGGATAATTCGCTATATTACTCCCGTAAATAACATCCATTACTTGCCATCGTCGGAAAAGAAATGCCACATTCGTACGGAACGGTGAATAAATGAATTTTCAGTACATGATTTTTGTGTTATTTTAGGGCTGTAGTAGTGGAACAGTGCGAAAAAAACGAGGAAAGGAAATTTGTCGTCCAATGATCAATTAGTTTTCGGTGAATTAGTGCGCGAATAACCAACGAGCTCTATTGCGGATTTCGGCAATATCTTGAGATTCAACGAGAAGAACTTCAAATGTGTGCGGTTTTGGAGTCGCAAACGAAGTGAATCGTTTTTCACCAGATCATTGAGTAGAAAATATTCGGGTGCGTGTGCTTAGATACCCGGTGGGCGTGGCCAAAATAGGGCGAGGGCTTGACGTGGACGGATATAATTAGGCTTCAGCGCTTCTTCCTGAGCTTGGAGAAAATAATTTCCTTCTTATTAAACAGCTGTGTGTTTCTACTGCTTGAACTAAGAAGTTCCGAGAGGAAGAATTAACTTAGATTGGAATTTATGCTTTTTGCAAAGGTATACGTTAGGCAGAGGCGAAAAAGTGGTTACCAGGTCTTACGTATGATCATGAAATCAACATTAAGCACACCTTGAAGACAATAGGAACGTTTACATTGTAAAGGTGCTCCCATCTAATATCTATTGCAGCACAAATTCGGGAAACACCGGTCCATTTCGAAGCCTTGCCCCTGTGGCCACGCCCACCCGGGTATCTAAGTCACGTTGCCAAAATATTCAAGTGAAGAATAGCTACTGAGAAAAGAACAGATCAATATAATACAACCAGCGAACACGAACAAAAGGATCGAACTTGCTAAGGCCGCGTTCATAGCTTGCGACCATGAAGAAAGTAAAGAAGTGCGGAAAGTGCGGAATCTGAAGAAATGCCGAATAAGAAGAAAAGCAACAGATATGTATCGATTTGAAGAAAGTGCGGAAGGTGCGGAAAGTACGGAATCCGCAGAAAGTGCGGAAAGTGCGGAATCTGCAGAAAGTGAAGAAAAGCATTAGATGCGTATTGATTTGAAGAAAGTACGGAAAGTGCGGAAGGTGCGAAAGTCAAATCGATACATATCCATTGCTTTTCTTCACATTCGGCATTTCTGCAGATTCCGCACTTTCGGCACTTCTTCACTTTCTTCAAGGTCGCAAGCTATGAACGCGGCCTAACGGCGAGAATGACCGGAACAGACAGTCATCAGAGGCGTAAGCGTCTGAGAACACAAAATTGAATAGGGCGAACGGTAGAACTCACGAGTCGTAGTCGATGGCGCATGGACCGCGATGCTCGGCGATCTGTGCCTCGTCGGCTGGCGGGTGTTCGTCGACCTGCCAGATGAGGTTGTCAGCAGCATCAGACGACGACAGCTTTCGTTTCATCGATAACAGGATCGTCGGGCGATAGGAGGGACAGCACGTCGATCCGTTCGTCTCCACCACAACGCTCGCACTCCCGTCGATCAATAACTTCAACTGCGACCGGTGTGTGTTGGCGTGTTGCCCGCTCCACCTCCTACCCTGCGTCTCTCGCGCACTCTGGTCGTCTGCGCAACATGACGGCTGGCTTCGTGCCCACGAACACCCATTGTGCGACTCGGGGCACCCCCATTCAACAGCCAGCCGGTCACCACGCAGATATCAGCGGTGGCGGTGACACCCAACGAAATGACGGTGCGAATGAGAGGCGCTAAAAATATAGGTGAAGTCTGCAGGACTTCCAGTATGCAAAATAAAGACGACTTTCTTCCATGGCTGTTGGTTCTTATCCTTTGCAAATTACCCTCAACACTGATAGCACATAATGTTATCAAGTGTTTCCTATCTCATTACTATTCAACTATGACTACTTCAGAACTCGAAAAATTTTCTGCTGAAACTTCGAAGGTTATTTGAGGCGCTGATCATCATAAAAGCCGTTTTAGGCGCCACTTGGCGTCAATTTATCGCCGCCGCTTTTCTCACAAAATTTACGGTAAATTTGCACAGGGGGCTTGGTGTCCTGATCACGAAAGGCATTGGTCGGTTTGGTTTAGTTAATCGACCGCGTTAGTGTCCACTGCACCACATGCTTGTTTTGACTTCAGCAGGTGAAGCACGGACTCCCGCGTGCTCCGCGCCAAGCGGTGTGCTAAGACAGTTAAAGAAGCGCGGTCTGCGTTGTCACGTGTATCTATTTTCTTCCACTTCCTATGCACATGTGATTTTCATGTTCAGCAGGTCAAACTTCTAGGGACAAGTTAACGCCGACGCCTGTGGCGCGGCCGCCAGTTTCAGGCCAAGAAGATGTGATATTCAATTTAGCGAGATCGAACGTAGGATTAAAACTCTAGCCAATCGTGCCTTGCAGAAAAAGGACCGTTAAAAAAATGGCTTCATTTCGGAAGACTTGGGTACTACCGGTTATGTGGAGCCTATATCTAGAAGAGCTCCCTGAAGGGTATAACACCATTCCGAGCATCATACCTGCTCGCTGGAGAAGGATGGTACTGTATATCGCTTTGGTCTACTCCCGATCCTTTTCAAGTGTTGACTTTTCCTGATAATTCCCCTTTCATGCACATTGCGTTATTCCCCGCCTACCGGAGATTTGAAGGACCGCACCGACACGCACTTCCCTAATCGCGATGGTCTGTCCTACTTCATGTTGGGACTTTGTTCGGTCGAGTGTTATAACCTTGGCGGGAGCATTTATTTATTAATTATATGCACTTCTAGGTGCGCTACATTCCTCGATACCATAATCAGGTCGTGACTAAAAGAACAGCGAAAAGAAAAGAAAAAGTATACAAAAAACACCACAAAAACGTAACACAACTCAAGGGAACAAATGAGCTCAAATGGCACAGAATGGACACAAAATGTTAGCGGAGTAGCAGAATAAATGAACCATGGCAGAAACTACAGATGGGCTCAGCGCATTAACGCAATCATGTACCTGACTGACATCCGATAACAAACACGAGTCCTGGAGACAGGGCGCTAATCCCCTTTATCATCATCATCATCATCATCATTTATTGATATTCACAGTGTTACAATAGAAGGAAGGCAACTCAGGATAATACCATTGATTGACTTTGATTTTGCACTGAGGTTAAACTGATTTGAAGGACTTATTTTGCAAAAGTGGGATTATCCTCATCCGAATGGAACTAGCGTACTTGAAACTGGTTCATCTGCCTCGCAGTTCCTTTTCCATCATACTCAAGCAGAAGTTCAGATTTTTGTTATTTTTACTTTTATTGCAGTAATCTAGTTTTCCACACTTAGCCTCTGAATGCCCCTTCCCAATTTTTCAGCACCTCCAGCCGTTTCCTAGAGTAAGTGAGCGCGCACCGCGGAAGCTGCATTCCCTGCTTCTGTCGTAAGACTGTTTATTCACTAAAGTTTATCCTTAAGGCATCAATGAAGTATATGAGATCAGCGTATAAATGGCGTTTACAAAGAGTGCATTAAATGGCAAAGATCCACTACACAGGCTAATAGGCACGATAATGACACTACAAACAACAGGAGATCAACAGTTCTGGGTGAGGCAGGGCTTCGCTTTGAAGGCACTGGGAAGAAGCTCGAGCGTCCTCGAGATCGGTAGATGATCGACTGTCGTCCAGATGTCGGCTCGTCCTCGCCTCGCCGTCACGTCCTGAAAGTACAGCCATGAGTCATTCCACTGGAATGCCGATTCCACGCCTGAGCCGGCGTGGCTTACACCTCCCCCTTTACCAAAAGTCCGTCCCGGACTTTAAAAGCAGAGACGGTACAATAAGAAAAAGTGGCTCACCAAGTTCTTCAATGGGGAAGGGTAAGATACTGGTCTATGGCGCTGGGAGGAATGACAGCGTGAGAGAGTCGGCCCATTCGAGGACGCGACTCTACGACGGAATCGTGCGGAGAGACGCCGCGTGACCAAAAATGAAGAGGCCGCGACGGCAGCGCGACACCGCGACGTTGAGACGACGGTAGTCATCAAGAAATTCGCCCGAATCTGGAGAGAAATCGGTTTTAGTGGTAAGTAAAATGACTACCTCCTTCTCTCTGCCTTGGATGGACCGAGTCCACGGTGGTTAGTTCGACTTGTAACGCGGCGAGAGCTCCTTTCATCTGGCGATATTGCCCTGTAAAATGTATTTACACAAATACTGGAAGCGGGTATGCCTTTGCCGATGAGCTTATGGATGAAGCTTCTGCATACGCCAGCCTCAGCGTCATTAAAGAAGGACTTGCTGGGGGCGCGACTATTACCCACGATGGTCCTACAAAGATGAAAGGGACATCGGCAGTTGGGAAGCGCGTGCGGTCCACATGCGGTCCAACAAGAGCCGCCGGGCGCGCGCTGGAGTGCCACTCACCAGAGCTCCGTCGTAAGCGATGCGGTTAGGGAGCAGCGCGGGATTTGACCCAAATGTGGTAACGAGCGGCGCGACGGGTACCGCAGGCGCGTGGAGCAAAATGCTCATGACGCTGCGAGCACCAAAGACAGCTGGGTTGGACTCGCGGGGACACTTGGCGTGCGGGGCGAGCTGGTGCACGTCGCCTCTGTAAACGTGCCGCGCGTCTTGTAACCGGGCAATTATGGTGAGAAGCGCCGGTTCCGGGATTTAGGACGCCTCGTCCCCAATAACGCAACGGAAGGACTGAACGTAGCGCTTGAATATCCCGCTTGTACCCTCAGTCGAGTTCAAGAGGGAGGACGTGGTCATACAGATTACATTAGGGCGATGAATCCTAAACAGGAGGCGGGCCATACGCTTGAGTGTACGTGAAACGTACTGCTCGGCGATCTCATACTCTTGCTTGTCGTTCTCCGACATATCCGGTATGAGATCGGGGTCATCGAGGCATTTCTTGAAATCGGCACAGAAAGAGCGGTCCTCTTCGTCGAGCTGATCGCGGTACACGTTCCCGAGGGCCTTGAGGACCTTATTGAGATCAACCGCGGTTGGGGTAAGGTTGGCGGCGGCAGCGGTATCCGATATGTGACGGACGACCCTAAGCATTGGAAAATCGCTGAGTGACAGAAGTGTTTCCAGAAGTGTTTCTGTGAACTGGGCGACCGTTGCGTTAGTAGACGTCGTTACGATTGTAGTGGCATGAGGGTCAGCGGAAAGGGCCGCGATCAGGGCGCCGATCAGGGTTTCCTGTGCCGTAGGCAGCCTGGATGGCTACGATCGGCAGCTGGGCGGAACCGATGCGAACCGCATCCCTCTGGTCCGGGGTAAGTGTGAGCCTCCGGCCGCGTACCAGGAAGGAACGGTCAGCGTCCGACGCGGGTGGGACATCGCGCAGGAATCGCTCGTCGGAGGTGCCGAGCGCTTTATTGGAGAAGATGATGTCGACGATCTCTCCGCCCCTGGACTGTGGTGTAAAAGAGGGGAAGATGCGCAGGCGCGCAACGAGCTCGTATATGGGATTGGCCGCTGCGGATGACTCCATGAGCCGGACCATTATCTGGGCCGCAGGGACGTTGTCGACCACGCGGCCGTGCTGGGTGAGCGCGCGATCAAGAGGACCGTGGGACCATAGGAACGGTTGCAGTGTGACGTCCAGAATTTTCGAGATGGGGTGGGCCACGACTGCGACGATTTTGACCTGTATGAGGTTGTGGGCGTTGTAGACCCAAACAACGGCGTGGCGACCAGGGGACCAACCGGCTTCGGAAGCCATGTCGGTAAGACGAAACAGGAGCCGGTGCGGGAACCATATAGGGGTCGTTGCATAGGCGACAACCGTGTGAGTTTGTCGGTCATCATCGACTGCATTAACAGCGGATAGGGCCGAGCAGGCAGCGCTGCAGAGCTTAGCGAGCTTGGTCCTGGAGGCTGCGGGGTCAGTGTGATAGTTGTTAAACTGGCCTAAGCGGTCAGCAAACCAGTCGCGATCTGCGGGAAGGGGTAATGATACCGCGAGAAGCATGATTCCTTCCTCGGGGTGCATTGGCAAAAAGCGACGGACTAAGTCGGCAAGCTTTGTGCGCGACGCAAGCGACACAGGTGGCTCGGAAAAGCGTATCGCTGCAGAGACATTGTGACGCGCGTGAGCTGTGATGATGTCGTACTTGGAGAGATTGCCCAGAGGAAAGTTGGCGATCGTGGCTGAAAAGGTCACAGGCCCCGGGCAGCCCTCGAATGCAGCCTTTGCTTGCGTGATGCGGTCGCGACGGGAAACTAAGGAGAGTACCATGCCGTAAACGAGCTCTTCCTGATTATGGGGAGGCACAAGAGCGAAGTGCGCTACTCTGAAGAAGTATACGCACGAGGTAGTAAGTGCGGTAGTGCAGGGTCGGGAAGCCCGCTTCAAAACTTCCTGCCTGTGGGGACTGCAGGGCTTGACGGGTGGGCTTTACATCGTAAACCCACACAAAATCTTTGATCGAGACCAAAGATTTGTTAAAGCCACGGCCACATTCAAGGATCTCGATGGCGAACCTATCGAGGGTGATGCAGTGGAGATCCCGGCGGTCGGGCTCGACGGTAAAGAAGTCTTTGGCTTCTAGAACTACGCCGGTGCCCCAACCCGTGGAGACGATCTGGTAGAGTACGGGACGTATACCATTCCAGATGGGTGGTACCAGGGCAGAAGGATGGACCGACATATTGGTTGGCTCAAGGTCGCCCATATCTGGCTCTTTATATGTGCCATCCAGGAGAGCGTCCAGCACCTGTTTGGAGCAGGCACGAAATGCTATCGTATCCTCCAGGTGCTGGAGCTCAATAAAAGGGACTTCCGCTGGGGGTCGATCCGAACGAAGACCACCTGAGGGAATAGGGACTTATTGAAACGGATGTTCATGTAGCCTGAGCCAGGTAGATGACGATAAACGGCGGTGTCAAGGGAGAGCGTCACCGGACGAACATTGTCCCGTAGCCGGTGTATCGGGCGGATTGCCCCAGCGAGCCACGGGTGCTGGTCGATTAAATAATGGGAGAAATTATCCGGCGTTTTCCTTGGAAGCTGGCTGGTATGGACCTGGGGCAGGAGGCCGCCACGCCGCGGAGCGCCGCGACCTCGTTGCCAGCGCCTCTGGCAGCAGGTGTGCCACGAGTAGGGGGGTTGGGTGGGGCGGAAGTACGTGCTGCCGACCTCGGGGCGGCGGCTACCCGACCGCGAGTGGAGCCGCGATGAGACGAGGAGGAAGAAGCCGCCCTGCTATGAGTAGAGGATAGGGGCTGGGACACCGAGGATCTACGGTGACTAGAAGACGATCGTTGAGCCTTAGCTGGGGTGGCGGATGGAGAGGGTGGTAAGCCCCTGACCCGAGAAGAAACCTGGGAAGGGGGTGGCACGGATGCTGCCACGCTGAGCTGCTCCATCGAGGCGGTCATGCTCGCTAGGGGCTGCTCCTCCGCCAGAGGTGAGAGGTCCTGTGCGCTGCAAGCCTTGCGTAACGACGCCGGGGGGAGGGGAGAAATCCATAGATGAGTGGAGAAGATCGGACGCTTAAAGATCCTGTGAGCGAGAGTCGTCTGGCTGACTCGAGTCATCGGCTGAGGGGCCATGAGCGGGTCACCGGCTGTAGTACCTGTAATAAATTCCGGTGACTGAATGGGATCGGTCCCGGCCAAAGAAGAATTTTCACCAATGGGCTCCGAAGTGTCCATTGGGGGATCACATGAAATCTGAGTATCGGATGCATCGCATCGGTTGACACTCGTAACGTCAAGAACCTGTTCGCTAAACGTAGAAGATTCATGAGATGCAGTATCACGGCTATCACAAGAAATCGTGGTTTCGGATGCTTCGCATCGAGGAACTGAAGAATACCTGGATAATTTCACCGGGTGGTGACTCCTCAGGAGGAGGTTCGTTGTCCATAAGGCACACAGAAAGAACGCAAAAATAAGTTGTCGGGTTTACGCAAGTTTTCTGAAACGAGGAAGTGAGATGGGATCTAGGTACGAAAGCACCATGTGCGATAAACGCGGTGAAGGTGAAAAAACAAAGATGTGGAACGTGATGAAGCATTTTAGAAAGGTCACTTAAGGAAACGATGACGATAAAGTAATGAAGTTGAAACTTGAAAGAAGCATGACAGAACTGCGAGGAAGCGAACAGCGTCAATGGCATTTCTGACGGTCTAATCAGTGTCACTGAGGTGACCAGAGCATACAGTGAGGCAGGGTTGCAATCGTACAGTGAAATGTTTATGTCTGTAGGACGCTTCTCACGCGTTCCTCACTAGATCACAGCATAGATAACCCGAGCTGCCGAGAGCTGGGTATAAAAGGAGGGGTGGGAGCGTCCACAGCCATTTTCTTCCCTTTCCTCAGAGCATGCGGGTCTTCAGAGCATGGGGGGTTCAGAGCATTCAGCATTAGAGCATAGAGCATCCTCACTTTATCTTATAGCATTTCTTATTGTAACTCTCTCATTTATACTAGGTATCTCACTTTGTCTCACTGTATTGTTCATTGCATTATTCGCTATACATTGTATTGTTCTTTCCATACTCTCTTGATTGTAATATCGATAGTTACAGTATTCATTCATATTCCTTAGTATTCATAATACATTTGTAGTAGTAATATGTGCCTTTATGTGTATGTGCCTTGTATTCGGTTACAACAGCTATAAAGTTTAATTACCCAAGTTTGAGGTATACCACTGAGCCACCGTTAACACAGCTGGTGCATCGGCCGTATCTCGTGAAAGAAGGCCGGACCGTTCAGTGAAGAAGCTTATCAGCTGCCAAAATCAGGTGCGATTTTATTCAAAACAGCTCGCATGCTAACTGCTTCGTAGAATAGAAGCTTGTTGATGTGCATAGCGAGAACAGTTGTACAGTGTTGACTCTCTTGATTTCCCATACACCCTCATATCGACTAACGATCGGGTGCATAAAAAAACGTTGTTTTGCCAAGAATCGGTCAGCGAGCTTGTGAAGCCAGAAAATGGCAACATCTACAGCAGCAAGGAAAGGGGTGTTAACCAAGCATTCAAAGACCCTTTCAGTGAGCATACTCAAGTACTCTACCTTGGGTGATAACCTAGATTTTGAGGACAGAGAAGCATGTAAGGCAGTTCTCAGTGATATTCGTTGTGCTGAAGCAGAAATCAAGGCGCTTCAAACCACTTTCGAAAAAGCTCTTTTTGAATTTACCGAGACTGTAGATGACCTTGAGACTGCACCTACGAAAGAAGAAGAGGGAAAAATTTTGGAATACATAAATAATGCTCAGAACACGATCTCGGATGCAGTAGCATTGCTTGTAAGGCTCGAGATCACCAGAAGCCGGATAATTTCCCCACTGTTCTGAGCACATTCCAGCGGGCCACCAATTCAATGGTGGGAGTTCAGCAACTTGAATAGAGCTTCCAAAAATTCCTTTACCACAGTTTAGTGGAAAAAGCTGGCAATGGGATAACTTCTGGGAGCTCTTCGACGCAACAGTGCATTCCCTGCAGATTCCAGATCTCCAAAAATTCAACTATCTTCTGAGAGCATTGAAAGGGGAAGCTCTCGAGTCAGTGGCACGATTTCAAGTGACCGCGGCCAATTATAGCCTTGCAGTAGCCCACCTCAAAGAGAGGTATGGAAATGTCCAGAATATAATTACCGGGCTACACCGTCAGTTGGAGAACTGGACCGCAAGGAGCACGCAACTGAAAGATCAGCGCAAGCTCCATGACCAGTTATCAACTATAACAGCTCAACTTGTGAGTAAAGGTGAATCCCTCGATAGCCCTTGGTTGTTATCCAAAATTCTTGCGAAGTTCAAAGAGAGCATTCAGAGGAGTACCCTGAAAGAAAAGGTCTCCTTGGCACCAACCGAGACGTGGACATTGATGAAACTCATGACCACGCTTGATAACGTAATCAAACAGGAAGAGGAAATCGAGAAGCATATGCCTAAAAAACTGGAAAATACCCAACAACCGTTGCCTGTCAAACCGCAAATTCAGGCGATACGCCTTCCATTTGCTTCTACTGCGATAGCAGAGACCACTGGTCCACAGCATGTAGTAAAATAACATCCCCTAAGGCACGGTTAGAATATTTAAAAAAGGCGAGCCGATGTATAGGTTGTGGGTCAAAAACACACATCTTCGCAGAGTGTAAAGCTAGAGGATGCATGCGGTGTGGGAAAAAGCACCACACCTCCATTTGCTTTAAATCTGCTGCTGCTAATCCGGCACCACAGCCTACCGGACCTGATCGGAAAAAAGCAGAAAAGCAAAAGCCAGCTCATGCTCGGCAAAATCTCACTCTATGTGAGGAAGACGATAGTGAAGTTGACGAGGGTAAAAGCCAGGAAACAAACGAGAGCCTCACGGTTATGAAAGTAGAGGATGTATCTAAACGAACACGGCAAGGAGAGATATTCCTCCTTACAGGATCTCTGCGAACCTTACATCCGAAAACAAAAAAGCTTATAAAGCTTCAATTCCTACTGGATACAGATGCAGATCGTAGCTTCATTGATGCTAAATTAGCCGAAGATCTTCAACTGGCTCACCATGGTGTTGTCACCATGAAACTGAGAACCTTTGGAGCAGAGACTGCAAAGGAAATTCAGTGCTTCAATACATGCCTGAGCATATGGGATTCCGAAGGTGAACAGCATAAGCTTCAACTCTATACTCATGAGAATCTTGCAAAAAATTTCACTGGAGGACAACTTCGGCCGGAAGATCTGAAGTTCATTCGGAAGAAGCGCATAAAGCTCAGCACCACACACGACGGAACCTTACGTCCTCCTGAGATCCTTATAGGCTGCGATCAGCTATGGGATTTCATCAAGTTTGAAGCTCCACATTTCAAAATGCCATCCGGACTCATACTTGTACCCACACGAATGGGTTACATGGTTTCTGGGAAATGCATAAGTGAAGAAAAGCGAAAAGAAAATCAATATGTTATCAGTGCCATTCCGTAGAATCACATGAGAACGATGACTACTGGGAGGACCACTGGAATACGCAAAGCCAGGAGGTAGAACAAGAGTACGGCGGTCCAGAGAGGGAAGAAAGAGCTCGCATCAACAACGGAGTATTGGAACACTTTAACAGCACTATCGAGAAGCGCGATAATGGCTACGTCGTTCGCATCCCATTTAAAGAGCGGCATAAACCCCTTGCCAAACAACAGAACCTTGGCGTTACATCCCTGAAAAGTGTTGCTGCGTAAATATGAAGCAGAAACCAGGTGTTCTCAAGCAGTACAGGACGTTGTTCCAAGATCAACTGAATAAAGGCATTCTGGAAGAAGTGGACGAATCTACGGACGGAGTTTCGGGAACCGAAGCATTACCTTCCCCATCACCGACCGTGATCACTCCATTGAAAGACCACTAACAAATTCAGAGTAGTGTTCGATGCGTCAGCTCACTACAAGCATTGCCCCTCATTGAATGATGTAGTGCATCAAGGACCTACCATACTCCCTAAACTATACGGAATACTGCTACGCTTCCGCACAGCGAAGTATGTCCTGCTCCTCGGATGTCGAAAAAGCGTTTCTGCAGGTACATCTCCATGAAGCCGATAGGGACTTCAGACGAAGAATGTTTATGGATTAGGGATATCACAAAGCCATTGACAGATGATAACGTGATTACCTACCGGTTCAAGAGAGTAACCTTTGGCATCAACGCTTCACCATTTCTGCTGAGTGCAACAATCCACTACCATCTGAACAACTATGTGGAGGATAAAGCACTGGCCAATGAAATCGCAACAAATCTGTATGTCGATAACCTCATCATCGGGGTAAACACGGCAACCGAAGGTATAGCGAAGTATAAAGTCTTGAAGGCGATATTCAATGACCTCAAGATGAATCTGAGGACCTTTGTAACGAACAGCCCTGAAGTCATGGATGCAGTAGCGGTATCTGATCGGTCTCCAAATACAGCGCCCAAAGTGCTGGGAATCGCATGGAACTCGATCACCGACGAATTTTCGTTGCATGTAAATGTACATGACGACGGATTCGTCAGTAAGCGCACGATCGCTCAACAAATTGCATCGGTATATGACCCGTTTGGATGGTTTATTCCTCTCTTGGTGAAAGCGAAACACTTCCAGCAGCTTTTATGGAAGCATAACTACGACTGGGATGAACCACTGAGCGAGGAGCATAAACAGCAGTGGAGTTGGATCGTCAGGGACATGTCGAGTTTCAAAAAAGACCTACCGAGAAGGAGCACACAGGAAGGAGTGGAGTCATATACGCTAGTAACATACTCGGACGCGAGTGCAATTGCAATGACAGCATGCACCTATCTTACTAGCGACAGCAATTCGAGCTTCCTAATGGCAAAATCGAAGCTGCCTGACAACAAACATCCGATTACAATACCCAAAAAGGAGATGAACGCCTTAACAATTGGGGTGCGACTAGCGTTCAACACCTTTCTGAGCCTGAAGTCATCAATAAGTATTACAAGTGTCCTATTCCTAACTGACTCAGAAATAGTGTTGAAGTGGCTTCAGAACAGTCCTCAGCGTGACAAAAATGGTCCTTACGTAACAAATAGAGTACGTGCGATACGCGAAATCGTACAGTCCTTTATGGATTCTGGAGTCGATGTGAAATTCGGATATATTGACACCAAATGGAACCCGGCAGACATAGGGACACGGGGAATTTCAACCCAGGAATTCTCGTCGCACGTGTGGTGGACAGGATATCCCCTCGGAAGTATTTACAACGATGGATTTGCATCAGGTTTCTTCTCTATACCTCAAGAAACAGGGGAACTCGAGGAAGATCCTGCCCCCTCCGTGCAAGTCAATGTTTCCAAGTCCAGTGAAGTGCGTGTCAACGATATACTGGATCTAAAGAGATATAACAGTAAGACCAAATCTCTTAGAGTCCTAGCATATGTCATCCGCTTCATTAGAAACGTCACCGCTCGCGTAAAGGACCCTCTTCGTAGCAAACTACGGAATGCCCTACCTGGTCTTGGTGAACCCATTCAAGAGCCACATTTGACAGCTTCTGATATAAGCGAGGCTCACGATGTAATGATCAGAAATCACCAAGCAGTACACTTACAGCCAGATTATAGGAAAAACTTGTTCAAGACCCTAAACGCAAAGGAAGATGAGAAGCATATACTGCGAGCATATGGACGCCTGAGCAGGGCCGATCTGAGCGTCACAGCACGGAACCCTATTCTTATTGTGCCTAATACGGATCTCTGTCGGCTGATCGTATTGGAAGCACATGGACCACATCACAATAGCACAGGGCATACCATGGCGGAAAGTGAGGCAAAAATACTGGATTCCGCGGCTTCGAGAGCAAGTCAAAAGTGCTTACGGTCCTGCATTCCTTGTCAGAA
>MU911923.1:36774-77465 GCA_036418165.1 Cooperia oncophora | reverse complement strand
AGTTCATAAAAACTTGCATTTACCACCAGAAGAATTACTCCAGGACTTTGAAGCACGTTGGAAACTACGTAGGGGAGATTCTTATACGGTGGTGGAAACAAAATGCCCCGCACAACCGTTCTGCTCCGCAATCGATTGTACGATATGTGCTGCTAATATACTGAATCCAGAGTGCTGGCCACTTGCAGCCATGGCAGGCCTAGGACTAATATTATACCTTGTGATCGCCATCTTCTATACCTTATGCTATGTACCAGTTCACCATCGGCCGACCGTGCCGCATTGTGCTGCAAGGTATTCGTAGAGCAGTACATCTTATGCTACAATTACTGGTTCTAGCTATAAGTAGCCTAGGAAGGGTTTTCCGAAATGAGACGCGACAACGCCCGTCGAGAATTATGCAAGCACTGGCTATTTTCACATTATTCTCAGTAGTTCTGACATGTCAGGAGGTGAACATATTCCCCCACCAACTGAAAAGCTGTCGATCCTCTGGAAATAAAAGCATCTGTACTGTCGAAGTCGCATCCGTAGTAAAGATAAACCCTTTCAAAAAAGAAGCATGTTTAGCATTTCGGAAAAACGGTTCCACAGCGATGAAGGCAAGACTCCGTTTTGAAGGACTTAGATTGCTGTGCAACCGAGAAGTCCTTACTCCATACTAGGAATGTGCTTCAGAAAGTTGTCGACAGTAAAAGATGCTCATCCATGGGCTCGTGCATTGGTAACAAGTGTGCAGACATAAATGAAACGAGCCTGCTGCCTGAGTTAATGATTGGCAACTCATTTCCTGGAATAACCAGTTGCGTAGAATCCTGTGGTGGACCAGGATGTGGCTGCTTCCACTGGGATTCAGGTTGCCTATTTTACAGGATATATGGTGTACCAAAAGACGATACCGTTTATGAACTTTTCAAATGCGCCCGATGGGAGGAGGAGGTGAAACTTCGCCTTCAGTTTAGCGAGGGAGCCTTACTAAAGTCTTACCTGCTTGGTCTCCGTTCAAACGTTCCTATACGTGTTCAGAATTTTGAAGTGACACTGAGTGTACTTTCAGTTCCACCACTTCCAGTTCTCGAACAAAAATTTGTCAGATCGAAGCACCACGTCGCCATTTGGAACAGAGAAAAGAGCCCGCTCCTCCGCTGCCCATCGCATGAGCATGCCTTGTCGTTACAGTGCACTCTACACCCCATCTGCGAATGTACACCAGCCGAATTCCAGATCATGTGTAGATGTGAAGAAGACGACATCGAGGAAACCTTCATGAGCATAGAAAATGTACTACCACTCATTCGTCAACAAGTGCATTTGTCAGAGCATCCATATCATAGCGTCATGGCGAAATTGGATCACGACATCTCTGCGGAAATTATTTTAAATATGAAGGAAGCCGTTACCGACTTAATCACTGAAATCAAGGAAGATAGCTGCAGTATTGAGAACACTCACCTCACAGGATGTTATCAATGCAGCAGAGGAGCGCAAGCCATAGTAACGTGCAAATCTACCTTGAGCAACACTTCTGCCGAAGTCGAGTGTGGCAAAGACAGCTTCACCGTTCCCTGCTCTGTCAGAGGCACGAACTCCCAGCTAGACTTTCTTTTCGAGTCAGCGCGAGTGCATGTTCAATGTTCGGTACGATGCGGGCGCAAATCAAACCACTTTGAGCTCACTGGCATACTGAAGTATGTGCATAACCTTCAGGGAGGAGTCAAGCAGTATATTCAGCAAAGTCATAAGAAGACATATGGCTCCATCTTCTCTCAAATCTCTTGGCCAGATGTCGGCCACATACTGGACATTTACCTTCGGTGGTACAAGTGTTTAGTGCTAACCATTGCTGCTGTCGCAGGAGCTGTTTTCCTAAGCTATTTCTATCTCTCGTCAGCATATTGCAAACTGATCGCATGGTGCATGAGACGTATAAGCAACTCAATCAAATTTTTGAGCATACGGCTTCTGCGCATTTTACTTTGGACTTTAGAGCATAGTCTAAGAGCCTTTCGCTTTCGTTGTTTTCGGAAAGACAAGAAGACAGCCGAGAAAATTCTCTGAGTTCATGCATGCAAATAGAATATTAATAGTGCAGCATTTTCCATTACTTAGTATAGGCCATTTTAGAACAATGTCATCATCCGACGACGAACTTAGCAGAAAGCGACGAGCGGAAGAACGAAAGCTCATCGACGAGATACGGTATAAGCGTTCCTGCGTGAGGCTAGCTCCAACGTTTCCATCAGAAAGTGACATCCAGAAGAAGATACGGAGATTTGTGAGATTGATTGTTATGATTGTAAAATCCAATACTCTTTCTGACGGGTTCACTGAATTGCGTGGGACCAAACACCAACTCCTTACGAGCATGCAGGCGACCCTCTATAAAAGTCGTCTCGAAAAGCTACACCTGGAGACATGTCACACAGCAGAAAGACTTCGTAGCGCTGCCGAAGCATTATCGATGACACATCAAGTGTATGGACTTCTTGTTCTGTCAGATAAGTCTCTTGCCGAATCTCAAGCTCGATTTTACGGGAAGGACGAGCAAGGAATCTGCATAGAACCCGCCTCTCGCTGAGTTCACCAGGAAAGAGATCGAGTTCTTAGAGGAATTCAGGCATCAGATAGAGATAGAGATCGCGAGAAGCCAATCCCACTGAGAGACAACTGAGCAAGCAACGTCAGCGCATTCTGTATCAAGTGAAGGAGCTAATTTCGAAACATGAAGGAAAGCTGGGACAAAAGTTCCGGATTGTGCAAAGAGCTAGAAGAAAAGAACATTGAAGCTCCGGCAACTAAATAGACAACGCAGAACGAAAGCATACAGAGCATTGCCGAAAGGATCGACACTCTGAGCAACAAAGATCACACAATTAGAAGAGATCTCGTACCAAACCCAACAAGATGGGAACTCCACTCCGGACCAGCACACGGCGTCAGAGCATAACAACAACGAGACTGAAGCGTCATCTCTCGATGCAACAGTGAATGAGAAGGTCCGGAAAGCCCCAGCAGCTGAGGAGCCGCAAGAAGATCTGCTGGACTTGATGCAGGATTATGACTTTGAAGTCGATAAGAACGACGATGAAGAGAAAAGAAGCCAAAAAAATCCGCGCGGAGCGCGGGACGCAAGAAAACGAAGAACAGCAGGCGAAACACCCCGGACATTCCGAAAGAATCAAGTTGGAAGAAACGATTAGAGACATAAGAACATACCTCAAACGACAATCGAGACGTTACCTGAAAGGAAGATCCGTAAAATCAATGTGATGAGACCAGAAGAACGTTTTTTGAGATGCCTAAATTCTGTCGGTACAAGCGCCAGCATTATTCTGATAGTTGCCAAGTGTACCACCAGCGTAGACGCGAAGAACAAAGCGAAACGCGATGCATGTGTGCCTACGACAGTCGCCACGACCAACAGAGCAGTGCAACAAGACGGAGAAGAGAGTGCATGTACTGCCTATCAAAGAGGCACGATAAAGCTCCTCTGCACTCCATTCCCAACCATCGCTGAGTGCTACAAGGAGCTTAGATCCAGCAAGAGCTCGAAACGTTCGAAAGAATTACGGCCCAAGGCTCAACATCGAGACCCTCAACATCTAAGGGCCGCGGGGAGTGTCACTGAGGTGACGCAGAGCATACAGTGAGGCAGGGGTTGGCAAATCTTACAGTGAAGATGTTTTATGTCTGTAGGACGCTTCTCACGAGCGTTCCTCACTAGATCACAGCAGCATAGATATCGCCGAGCTGCCCGAGAGCTGGGTATAAAAGGAGGTGGAAGCGTCCACACAGCATTTTCTTCCCTTTCCTCAGAGCATGCGGGTCTCAGAGCATGGGGGTTCAGAGCATTCAGCATTAGAAGCATAAAGCATCCCACTTTCTCTTATAGCATTTCTTATTGTAACTCTCTCATTTATACTGAGGTATCTCACTTTGTCTCACTGTATTGTTCATTGGCATTAATTCGCTATACATTGCATTGTTCTTCCATACTCTCTTGATTGTAAATATCGATAGTTACAGTATTCATTCATAATTCCTTAGTATTCATAATACATTTGTAGTAGTAATATTGTGCCTTTATGTTGTATGTGCCTTATTTGCGGTTAACAACAGCTATAAAGTTTAATTACCCAATGTTTGAGGTATACCACTGAGGCCACCGTTAACACAATCAGCGCGACGATCTGAGGAATAGAAACATGCCTGAATACGATCATGGGAGGGAAAGACATGAGTAACTGACAAGCAGACGTAGAAAAAAAAAAAGAATAAAAGTTCTGGCAGCGGATCATTCCGATCAAATAGAAGTACGTTCGAGACCTCAGTCGAGATATTGTGTTATGAGACTGCGCAGGCGGAGGCTGCGTGCTGCGGGGGGCGGTACTGTATTGCATGGCCGATGACTGACTCAAGCAGTGTTCGCAGCTGCCAACGCAAGTTGTTCGACTTCTGGCAACCACGGGGTGTAAACACGGGCCGGAGAGCACGTGGCACAGTTTAACTTGGCTCATGTGAACCCGTTAGGGAAATTGGGGTGGCAGTGGAGACTGCTAACAATGGTGAGGTGAGGAGGGTGGACTTCAATGACCCGAAATTGGTCTAACCAAGGGTAGGTTAGTTTTTGAGAGAGCCCCACGGTAGGTGCTAGGTCACGAAGGAATACACGACCTCCCACCCTCATGGTAAGCAGGTCCAGATGACTGTTATCGTACTGTTGCTTGAATTTAGCTCGTTGGCGGTCGTTGAACTGGACAGCTGATCGCCAGGCCGCGTGAAGAGTAGCAACTAAGTTCTGAACATATAAGGCTGTATCTTCAAAAGAGGAAAAATGCGTTTGGGAGTCTCTCTGAATAAGTAAATCAATATTGAATACTGGGTCTCGACCATACATAAGGAAGAAAGGGGTATTGTTCGTGCTGGAATGAATTGATGTATTGTACATGAAGGCACATGCTGCCACGTATTTATCCCAATCCAGCTGGTTTTGGTTGATGTACGTGCGAAGCATGGGATGAAACGTGGCGAAGATCCGCTCGCAAGCGCCGTTGCCCTCATGGTAATAAGGAGTGCAAAATAGTGTATGCGTAGGAGACGTCCCACTTCTGCCATGACCTTCCCTTTGGAGTAGGATGCATTATCTGAAATAAGTTGAGTCATAAGGCCGAATTTAAGTATGCACTCGGTGACGATCGCGTGGGCTACTGTAAGCGCAGTGCAGTCTGGTAGAGGGACTGCAATGACGTACTTGGAGAAGTGGTCGACCATGGCTAGGATGTACTTATTGCCAGCCTCTGAAGTGTGGAGCGGACCCGTAAGGTCGTCGTAAACCTTATGAAAAATTGCGCCGCTGACGACGGGGATGAGCTTTTCGAGATTTGCTCGATTGGGCTGTTTACGTTGGCAAGGTTCGCAAGCGCGAACCAAGGCGAAGATATATTCCGACATATGCAGCCAGAAGTACTTTCTTGAGATTTTAGCCAGGGATTTGCGCCAATTAAAGTGGTTGAGGGAGCTGGAATGGAACGCAAGAAATACAGGCTCCTTCAGTTTCTCAGGAACGACGAGACGCTCGCAGCGAAACGGAGAGTCGGGCGAGGAGCGATCGTTATAATAAAACACTCGTTTTTCCGTACGGTACACTTGTCTGCTATTGCCAGCCATGCTGGCTTCTGGTCGTCGTTCAAATCGTCGGGGAACCGTTGTGTTTCGATGAACGAAAAAATTGCGCGGCAGAAGGGATCTTGCTTTTGTTCTTGCAGCGCGTTGTATGGACGTATAGCGACGGTGCGACGCTAGACGAGAAAAGAGTAGGTCGCACCGAATAGACAAGAGCCTTCATGGCGTTAATACTGACGGGGAATTCGACTATATCGTCGCTCTCCGGCGTGTCGTCTTGAAACCGTACTGTAGGGTTTACGGCCCGAGATAGTGCGTCGGCGACCACGTTTGAGGAACCCTTCAAGTACTCTATAGAAACGTCGTAACTCTGTAGCTCTACCACCCAACGAGACAGATTGTCGTGGGTCTTATTGTGCTTGAGCAGAAAAGTTAGGGGACGGTGATCTGAAAAAACGGTTGTGTGATTACCGTAGATGGTAGTGCGGAAGAACCGCAGCGCACTTATGATCGCGAATAATTGGGGGGTCTATATGGGTCGGGCTCCACTTCTGCTTTGATGCTGAAAGCGCCTTACTGTAGTATCCCACGACCATGAGCTGCTGATCGGAGTCGCTGCTGCGCTGGAACAGAGCGGCACCGACGGCCACCTGGCTGCCGTCAGTGTGGAGGAAGAACTCTTTATCTTGTGGGGAGGCAAGGCACGGCTTAGAAACTAAAAGAGTCTTGAGGCGCTGAAAAGCTTCCTCTTGTTTCGTACCCCAAACGAACTTTGCCTTGTCTTTAAGAAGGGCGTAAAGCGGCGACGCGATCAAAGCAAAATTCGCTATAGACTTACGGAAAAAGTTTGCCATGCTTACGAAACCTTTTACAGCCTTCGTTGTGGTTGGCGTAGGAAAGTTTTGTATAGCATGAATGTTCCGATCGCCTGGAGCATAGGAATCTCCAGATATTGCATGCCCTAAAAAGTTAATATGTGATCGTGCCATCTCTGTGAGTTTCTTACCAGAAGCTTTGATGTTGTAAAGACGAAACCGGTCAAACACCTTACGTAAAGAGTTCAGATGACTCAGAAAGTCTTTATCGAAAACTACGATATCGTCAAGATAGGCTAAACAGTTACTTTCTAGACCTGCCAGGATACGCGACATCGCCCTAGAAAAATACGCTCCCACGTTGTTCACTCCAAAGGGAAGGTAGACAAACTGGTAATTCCGCGATGGGTCGCCCAACCGCACTTCTCCTGGCTTTCTGGGGACAGCAGGAGCTGCATATATCCCGATGATAAGCCGAGGGTAGTATAGAACTTATGACCGGAAATTTTGGCAAGAATGTCCTCTATACGCGGAAGTGGATAGTGGTCGGGGATTGTAATATCATTGAGTGGGCGGAAGTCCAGGCAAACGCTGGGGGAGCCGTCCTTCTTCTTAACGAGGACGGTGTTATGAATCCACGGGGTATCGCTCTCTACGATACGGCCTGCGCGAAGAAGCTCGTTGATGTGATTATCGAGCTCTTTTTGAAATTTGACCGGAATACGCGGGGGACGAAATCGAGTTGGAGGGGTCTCGGTAGTAGTCTTGTCACAATCTCTGAATCCTCGTATGAACCTAAATCGTAGGAGCCCGTAGAGATTCTATAACTAAATTCATAGAGTAATTGCGCTAATTGTTCGCGTTCATACTCAGTGACTTCTGCTTGAGACAAATCAAAGTCAGGAAGAAGAGAATTGGTCTTGGTGTCGGGGCGATCAGCCCAAGAAGAAACTTTGTCACTAAAAGGCCTAGAAAATGAAGAGGGCATAGAGAGGAGTAGACTCAGTCTCACAGATGACTGTAGCCGAAGAAACCTGTTGGCCTTTGTAAAGCGTTTCCGGATGAGGCGATGGGTTAGCGATGAGGAGGAGAGTACTGCCCGAGTTAATGACTGCCGGTGTTACCATTAGTGATTTCTCTGAAAGTTTCTCATTTTGGGTCACTAACATCAAAGGTGTCCGAAGCGTTGGATCAGTTGAGCATCGCACAAAGGACCCAGCTGACGGCGGGAGTACGGTGGTTTCGGCGACGCGGACGGCGACGAGATTGTCGGCTACAGTGTCATCAGGTAACGCACATAGTATCTTGACGTGCCGGTCGGCCATCGAAAATGTTCGACAAGCGTAGTCGATGGTCCATGGGGGAAGCTTGCGCAACAGGTCATTGCCGAGGATGATATTATAAGCGTCGGCCTCCTTAGGAATGCTGGCTGACTCCGTGAAATAAACGGGATGTCGGAAGGAGAGTGAGCCTATCTCGAAAGCGAGAGGGATACACCCTATAAGCTGTATCGGTATCCCGACCATGCCCACTGCGCTGCGTAAATCGCTATTGTCGATATGGAAGACGCCGAACAAAGGAGCTGTTGCAGCTGTAGTGAAAGTGATAGAAGCACCAGTGTCTACAAGAGCCAAGACGCGGATACCGTTGACCTTGATGGGGATTTCAGCGACGAAGAAACGGTCCCGAGCGTCTAGGTAGAGCACGTTAATGGGGCTCATGGTCGCGCGAGGTGGCCATGAAGACGTAGCGTCTATTTTTACACGAGCCAGCTCGATAGGTTCAGGCTCAGGTCTGGCAGGAACAAGTGGGGGCGGCAGGACTAATGGGCGCGACGCTTGCATGATCCCTGGCAGGGCTGTACTGCGTGTCCTATCAAATAGTTCTTGGAAACGGGGCTTCCAGCCCGGATAATAAATACTGCAATAGAGAACAATTGTGGCCTTTACAATAGGGAGAGACACAACAAAGCAACAAAGCAAGACCCAGATGTCAAAGGGAGACCATAGTCCGAAGACAGCAGACCAGATAGAAGACGTAATTGACAGCTGCGCGACGTGGTTAGATGAACTCGAATAGTACGGAGGCGAAACCATGCGTAAAATGTGGTCTGGTGTTACGGAGGACTACAGTTCGGACCACTGGTGATCTTGGACGAGCTCATTGATATTAGTCAAGACAAGGTTATGGAATATTGCCAGGGAGAGAGCTAAAGTAGAAGCATTGAGGCTAGAAGGTATGCCGATGTTACGAACACTAGAGAAGGGTACTAGTTGAGTGTTACCGGAGAGAGGCTCGAATTTGAGAAAAGAGGAGCTAAAAGGAAGGTAGAAAGCTTGAATATCAGAACATGAAATGGGGTCCGCCTCCTGATCGCATACGCATAACGTCTTCGAGGCGTCTAAGCCAAAGCGAAAACTGCATGGGATCTTCCCCTGAACCAGTGAAAGGAACAACTCGGGGTATCGGCCCATCCGGGCTAATGGAAGCAACTAATGGAATAGCATTAATTCGCTCACCGACTGCGGCGAACGACTGATTCAAATCAGCCAGTAGGGTAGATTACCTTCATTGATCCTCTTTTTGAGTTTGGATGTTTCCTCCAGGGAGTCGTTCCTTGCCTCCGCAATGGCGAGTACCGTCGCGTCGCGTAGAGACTTGGCGTCCCTACCGTGCACCTTGGCGCCGTCATCCAGGTGAGCCAGGATACCAGCTAGATGGTCCGACGCGGAAGGCTCCGTAGTACTTCGAGATGTCGGGGCGACCCCTGGAGTCCGCCGACTCAGCTCGAGACCGGGTGATCGGACTAATGGAAGCAGAACCAGAATACCACGATGACCGTTGGTAGCACACACGATGAGTACTAATGATGACTCAGCGCCATGGTTACCAGTTTATGTAGCGGACAGTGCAAGGTGGGCGGAGCCAACCAATGAGGGGGAGGGCCCCAGTAACCCGAGAGATCACTTTAAGTTTATTGGGAATGGGACCATAAGTGCTCGGAATGTTGGAATGTTTTGAGACGGTCCTTTGTTTGAACGAAATTCCCAGCAGATGACACGTACGAAAGAAAGCACTTAATGAAAGAATTTGTGGCTTGCGTTGTCCGAAGCGTGATCTTCAAGGCAGATAAAGAGAATGGCTTTGTGTAAGGACAACATACTGCCGAGGGATGGGAAAAAAAAGCGGTTGAACTCGTGCGGTTAAGAATGTCCTAGCGGGGAATCAAAACATGACAAAAACCACGTTTGAAAGCATGAGAAACTGTCTTTTCAAAGAACGATGAGTCAAAGGGCAATTAGCCTGTCGTTTCCTCAAAGACTTTGAAACTGGCGGACATAGTGCAAACAAGAAAAAAGTTAAACGATTCGAATTGGAAGTACTGCCGGGAATGTTCATAATATCCTGGAGTAAGCCCCGCGGCGACATCGAAAGCAATAGATTACAATCCCCTCCGGCGCGCCAGTATCTCGATTGCACTTATAAGTGTTTGGACAAGGGTCATTAATTGTGTCTCCCCAGGTACCGGTGGAGGGCACTTGAAGAGCTTATCGTTGTTGGTTGACCTCTCCTTGTGAAAACTTCGAAGAACGGCAAACGGCTCGGCTGAAATAGAATATGATGGTGGATGTTTTAATACTCGTCAAAATACACTACGTGAACTTCCGCCGTGAAAATTCGTCTGTGTGAGCCAAAACGATTGTCTATAATCGAATAAGCATGGGTAGCGGGCCCCTCGGACCAACGTCAGACCTTGTATTTTTCTTTTCTCTTTTGCCGGCTAAACTTCATCCTCCAAAAAAACACTCAAATAACAGCTAGCTCCATCGCATTACATGCTCAATTCAACTCACCTGTGGGTCGCAAAAAAAACGAGCCAAAACTGATCTTTAACGTCCCTCAACACCCACCAAGCAACAGCGGTCTGCATCTGGTGCACCAACTTCACTAACACGGGACGAACCTCGAAACGTATCTTACGGTAGCCAATCGCGAGCTCGTACCTGAACCATGAGGCGCCTGATGGTTTAGACCCCCGTCTAGGGTCGTGCACGTAAGAAAAAAGTAAGGCGAAGAATACCGTATCCTCGAAGCTCAAGAATCCAACATACGGTGTTTTCCGCCTTGAGTCGATCACCAGGGCGATAATTCCGGATGCCGGGCTACTCACCGATCGCCGAGTACAAGTGGCCATCTTGCATCGGCACCACCATGCTAGGCATCTAAAATTCTTACCTGCCTCCCAGACTCACAGCGAGGAGTGAACCACTCGCTGCTACCAGTAAGCGAGCGCGCACCGCGGAAGCTGCATTCCCTGCTTCTGTCGTAAGACTGTCTATTCACTAAAGTTTATCCTTAAAGCATCAATGAAGTATATGAGATCAGCGTATAAATGGCGTTTACAAA
Organism: Cooperia oncophora; assembly: GCA_036418165.1. Taxonomy (NCBI): domain Eukaryota; kingdom Metazoa; phylum Nematoda; class Chromadorea; order Rhabditida; family Trichostrongylidae; genus Cooperia; species Cooperia oncophora. The sequence goes on along the minus strand of MU911923.1, from coordinate 66,621 downwards.
GAGTGCATTAAATGGCAAAGATCCACTACACAGGCTAATAGGCACGATAATGACACACTGGGAAGAAGCTCGAGCGTCCTCGAGATCGGTAGATGATCGACTGTCGTCCAGATGTCGGCTCGTCCTCGCCTCGCCGTCACGCCCTGAAAGTACAGTCATGAGTCATTACACTGAAATGCCGATTCCACGCCTGAGCCGGCGTGGCTTACACTAGTTTCCACCTCCTGAGCAATGGTGGGTGACCTTCGGCTTCCTGATAACATGTCCAGACACTACTATAATATTAGGTTGACCGGAAAGTTTCCCGCCATTGAATTGGTGAGGAATCCAACGGCCAAGCTTTGCGACTTTACCAATCTTCTCCAGCTCAGATTCAACAGTTGATTGGGCATGGCCGAGCATCGCTGCAAGTTCCTTGGTAGTGGCGTACGGATCCTCTTCCACGGTGGATTGCAGCAACTTCAAGTCTAACTCCATCGGCCGGCCGGACCTTGAAGCATCTTGGAGAGAAAAATCTCCTTTCTTGAACTTGGCCATCCAGGTCTTGCACGTGTCGTAAGAGATAGCATCAGCGCCATATGTATCCACTATCTTGGCTTGGGCTTCCTTTGCATTTAAGTCAGACTGATGAAGGAGAAGATGAGAGTGCTTCAGGTGCATCCTGTCGGGTTGAAACTTGGGCGGCATTTTGGAATCCAAATGCAAGCTGGGTGAGTGTGAGGTAGTGATGTGAAAGAGTCTCTTGCGTGCTTCATGCACACCCCACGATAAGTCATAAACATACATGCAAGGCTAATATGGTGCGATCAAACACGTGGCGGAAAACTTTAGGGTCAATAAAGTCAAACTTTGAGGTGCAAGCACTCAAGGCATTCGAAACCATTACTTATCATCCCCTGGAGTAAAATGGACTTCTACGTGGCACTGAACACTAGAAGGTATTCTCTCTAAAAAGCACCACAGCTTTGTTGTAGCTCAACTATAGCCAAGATTCGCCCGTAGCGCATTTCGCTTTGAGTCAGCTCTAGCTGCAGCATGAGGATCTCCCTCCCCCACTCCTTCCCTAAAGCGCCCACATTTCCGCTGGAAAGCTCGGTAGAATTACACCTCCTCCTTGTCAAATACGAATTCACGCAAAGAGGAGCTGATCAAGGCACTCATGGAATGCGCCATGTACTCGACTTCATTTCCGGACGCATCACCCACTTTGCAAGCTTCACACACTCCACAGCTGAGGGAGGGGGGAGGAGTACGGACACCTTTTTTTTTGGGGGGGGGGTAACGTACCAACCCACAATTTTTCGTGACGTAGTGCTTGACCCTGCTGTAGTCCTCTCACCTTCTCGTTTTGTTTGGAAGTATTAAGTCCTCCAATGGATAAGTGAGTTTGTGTGATGTGCAAATGAATAAGCTGTACTGTGTTTTATTTCATCTAAAGTAACAGGAACAGTTTGAGTAGAGATAGCCAGTCGTTCGTTAGGGTGTAATTTATTCATGATGTGGGTAATAATGAAATCTGATGATATACAAATACGATCTTGCACATGGGAAAGCACTCACTGTCGTAGAGCATTGTGGGCTTTACCACCGCCTTGAGCGTTCTCGAGCAACGCCGATCGCACAGAATGCCAGTGGATTCCCTCCATTTCATCCAGGCTGCGTTGATTCGGGCCTTCACCGCCTGGTCCGGGCTGCCATCAGCTGCTACCCGAGGTACTGGAAGTCATCGAGCTTCGCGATTCTCTCGCCATGGCAGTGTAGGATTAGTTCGATACAAGCCGAGCTGACAAACTTCGGAGCCGAGAATCTTGGTCTCTTTCACATTGAGACGGAGTCCTTCTTCGCGAGCACATAGTGTCACCGCAGCACCTTGTCCTAAAGTTCTTCCCTGCTGTCCTCCATCAGGGCGATGTCGTCAGCGTACATGATGGTTTTCAGTGATCCCTCCATGAGTTCTTTTGCCATCCAGAGTCACGAAAAAGAGGAACAGGATGAGGGCTGGCACTTGGTGTACGCAGCCGTAATGTACCGCCTTTGTCAAGCCGTGAGCGGTGCGTACAGCTGCTTCAGCCCCATCGTACATGTCCTTCACTATGGAGAACAGGTGCTCGGAATGTTACGTTCCTTAAGTGCTCTCCATAGTACAGGCCGACGCAGGCAATCGAATGCCTCCTCAAGGTCCAGGAAGACTAGGGAGCAGGGTAGCCACTTCTCTCGGTTCCTCTCCATCAGCTGTCTGGCGATGAGAATGGCATCAGTGGTGGACCTTTCGAGCAAGCCGGACTGTTCCTGGGGGATAGCGACAAGTTCTCTTAGCCTTGTGTTGACCAGGCGCTCGATAGTTTCATGGTATGGGGAGTCAACTTGATGCCGCGGTAGCTGGAGCACCTTTCTGTTTGAAGATGGGGACCATTGTGCTGCTCTTCTCGCCCCCCCCCCCAGCTTGTTGTACAGGGCGTCCATTTCCGTACTCTTGGCCTTAGCAACGGCTGCCTTAGCGAGTCGCTTGCAGCTATTGTAGGCAGCGAAGTACTCTAGGGTCCTCGTCTTTTGCCAGCGTTTGCATGCCTCCTTCTTCTGCTTGACGACCCTTTGGACTTCCTCGTTCCAGAACCAGGCCGGCTTGTCTCTTCTGATCCCACTTCGCGTCTCTCCCAGGACTCCTTTTGCACACCATGGGATGACCTCTACTGCGTAGGTCTAGGTGTCCTGGACTGGCCCATGCGGGTCTGGGAGCCCAGATTTCAGTATCCTTCGGCTGAGGCTATCCTTTTCTTCCTTGTGCTTTTCCACCACCGAATTCTCTGCTCTACCACGAGAGGAGGACCCAACCCTTCAGCAGGCAGTACCTTGATATCCTTAACGGTTTTGAGAGACGACCTTCTCACCAGGATATGGCCGATTTCCGTTTGTCTCCCTCCACTGCTGTAGGTTATCTTCTGACAAGGGAACCCCAACAGGTTGCTTCGGCCTTTTGCAATGAGATGTACACATATAGACGTGTCTTGAGCCGCTGAATCCAAATCTGCCCTCGAATTTTGCGGAACGATGCTCTGAAGGGAGTTACAGACCATTTTCATCTGTGCTCTGTCTGCGCAAGTAGGGAACGATAACTGCACGCTGCAAGCGGCCGATGGCGTAGTGGATACTGCTTCGGAGACGCGAGTCCGCATGGAACCTTTGACTCTTGGATTTTTTGCTTTTGTTTGAAACACTTCATGTGAGTCCCTAGAACACGTTTGTTTAGCCAATTTACCTAGTTCTTCAATTATTTGACAATGTAAGGCTGCCGATTCTTCATTTCTGACTCCTTTTGAAAACTGTTATTATGGAGATGACCGTTTCTAGAGGTTGCATCAAGAAATGAGGATCTTACGGTTTGAGAGCACATGTGGTATCCTTCCACAAAATCCTTACATTCTATAAACCACTAACTCTGTGTGTCGGTTTGTCGGTTATGTATGTATGTATGTCTGTCCGTCCGCAAAATGCTTCACCAGTTCAAACACGTCAGTGTAGGAGAGTGTACGACCGGCTAGCGCGTGGCGAAACCAGTGGTGCCAGAGTCATCAATCCAATGTTTTGATTGTGATAACACCCTGCACCATATATATAAGAGAACCCTTAGTGCACTCCAAACCATTGCACGAGCTGCTCGCGTGGCAAGTGGTCGTGAGCATGTGCAGCGGCCGGGATGGGTAGTTGGTGGGGCAAGTGGGAGTGGGGAGGGTATAATGTGGGTGGGTGGGATTAGTGAGGGAGAGTACGTGAGGGGAAGTATAGAGTGCGTTTAGTAGAAACTCATTACAAGTGTGGTAATAAAAGCGCCAATGAAAGCGATAAGGTGAAGAGAGGAAGGATCACCCGCTAGCAGGGTCGCGAATAAAATCCGTGTTTTGCTATCACTTTGAAGCAATGTGCGGTTGTTTACAACCTCACTATATAAAAGAATCATGTAGTGCACTATAAGTGAGCTACTCCTATAAACATCTACTCCGGCATCTACATCTACTTGAACTCCTATGAATATGAATACTATATTGGTCAAAGATTGTTGACTATCTGTACAAAAGAAAAGCCGGTATGAAAGGTAAGTGCGGCGGAGCCGGGCCCGCTCAGTAAATCCATTCTTTATCTCAGAAGAAGGCGTGCAGGCATCAGCCGGCAAAGCCGGCTGGTGATAGAAATAATACGAATTCTCGGAATGAGCACAGCGAACGACAAAGGGCTCTCCACACGCGGTACAGTTATAGTTCTCCTTCAGTCCAGAGAGGAAGCGGTACTGAGGAGGTGTTTCAGAATCTATGAATCGAGGACGTTGCACCTGGTAGTACGTTGAGTACTTTCACATATCTATTAGATCGCAGAGCAGATCGCTTGGATGATGATCTATAAAGGAAATCCACGAGTAGGCTATGAGGAGCGTCGACTGGGCGAAAAGGGGGGGGGGGGATCCGTGGAGCAGCCACACAAGGTTCAGTTCAGTCCAGCATAAGCTGTATAAACATGATATGAGTTTTGCTTGGTGGAGCCAAGAGCCAACAGGTTAACAGCTTGAAAATGCAGTTCGGAAAAGCTCCACTGGGTTCCTGTTAAAATAGATATTGAACAAATATAGATAATATGGATTGCGTGCAATGGACCTTATAACCCCAAAAAGTTGCACGTGTGCTTTTAAACCGTAAGACCCTCATTTCTTGATGCAAGCTCCAGAAAAGGCTGACCTCATGACAAAAGTTTTCAAAAGGAACCAGAAATGCGGAATCGGCCGTCTTCCAATGTCAAATAATTGAAGAACTAGGTAAATTGGCCAAACAGAAGTGTTTTAGGGACTCATATGAAGTGTTTCAAACGAAAGCAAAAAATTTCAAGAGCCAAGGGTTCCAATAGGCCATCTCGCGTCTTCGAAGCAGTGCGCTTATCCACTACGCCATCAGCCGCTTGCCGCATGCAGTTATCGTTCCCAACTTGTGCGGGCAGAGCAGAGATTAAATGGTCCGTAACTCCCTTCAGAAGATCGTTCCGCAAATTCCGAGGGCAGATTTGAATTCAGCGGCTTGAGACACGTCTAAGTGTACATCTCATTGTAAGTGGCCGGATTGACCTGTTGGGGTTCCCTTGTGAGTCGTCCTTCTCGCTAATAAGATACAGCGGATTGGTCAAAGTGGCCCCTAAATTAGATGTATACTGCCCGATGGACCCTTGGACGCTGATTGCAAATCTGCCCTCAATATCTGCTAAACGGTTCTGTGGGCAAAGTTATGCCGGAATTTTGACCAGGTCACACCCATTTTGAACATGTATGTAAGGCACACCAAAACCTCCAAACTCACTAAAGTATGAAATTTGAGGTGGTCTGGTGTTCTGGAAATCAACACTACACTAGTCATTTGTCGTGAAAATACCTTGTTCGCATTCTGGAGGGGCAGGGTGTGCGAGAACCTACAACTTCCTTGTCAAGTGTTTTTGCGCCAAACGAGTGTGATATTCATTCTGGAGCTCAAATTAGCCCTAGAAGCAGGTTTCAACCAGATCTAAGATTTTGACCTGTTTTCGATGAAGGGAGGGTAACCACGGGCGAAAAAAACGCATAAGTATCCGAGAAATGCAAAAAATCCGGCGCCAACAGGATCCGATCCGCAAACCTCCGCCATCCGCCGATCACGAAGCACTGGTTGCGGGAGTCGTTGAAATAACTTCGGTACTACTTTTCTCCATGCACTTTTTTTGACTTGATTTTACTCTGTTTTCGATACGCGGTGAAGGAACACCTCACAAACTAAGCACTCTCAAAGTTACAGCTACAACAGAGCTCAATAAGACGGTTAAAATCGACCTTGCTTGTCAAATTGTTTTCACTCAGTTTTTGACCTCCCCAGAAACGCATAGCAGAAAGTGAAACCCATTTTTGTAATCCTTGAATGGACTCCTACAAGAGGGTATGTGACAAGAGGATCGAAATTCGTCGCGCTGCTGGGCGTCGCGTGCGACGTCTCGTCTGCAAAGGACGATGGTTCTTGGTAGTAGATGGCGACAGCATGCAATTAAGGACCGAAAACAGTAAGGACTGTCCACAATCACGGGGTCTACATGAAGTACGGTGCTCCATTGGACAGGTTAAAGCGAGTTATGAAAACGCCGCGCCCATCGCCGCGCGTGGCGGTGCGGCAAATTGTGATCCTTTTTACCGTCTCCCACTACAACAAGCAACAAACCATTTTAAAAAGCGCGCCACGATCTGAAAGAGCTCCCTTGTCATGCGAAGTGTGCGTGCCTCGTCGATCGCTTGACTTCCAGCAAATCTCTAGCCGTCGGCCTCTTGCACAATCTTAAAAGAATTGGACTGAACCAGCTGTATTTCTTACTACATATACTAGAACCTCCAGTGTGAAATGCATACCGTTCAATGGGAGTTCTGAATGCTGTTGCATCAATAAATAATAATATTAGAAATATCAGATATCAGTGGAGTTGCGCTACTGTTACAGCCTTCTCTTCTGAAGGTGTGGATGTATACGAAGTTGCGAGTTCATACCGTACCCGTTTCCAAACATGTGGCAGCTGGCGTGTCCAGATAGGTCGGGGTTGTGCAGTGACGTTCCTACTGATACAGCATTCTCTGCTAATGGTGAGGATATTTCAGCACATAGTTGGGAGAAAAGCTCTGAATAATCTACAGTTGAGGCTGGTTAAGATGGAACAAAAGAATTTCACGAATATCACACAATGAGAGGGCGTTAGCGTTATTTCTCGAATTCAGCAAATCCGCGAATCGAAAAAAAAACATGTGAACGGGAGCAAAAACCGAATCGGAATCACTGCCACCGTCCGCTTGCGACAAGTCGTGAATTCGGAATTTGAAAACAGTGCGCTTTCCCACAGATCCTTTCATTTCGCCACTTGTACGCGCTTAAAAGCATGAAGAATCGCAACGGTTTCAAAGCCAAGATTCATCACCACACAAAGATAGGTTCATTACATTTTATTACCTATCCTCGAGACTCATTACCTATCCTCCAAAAAAATGATTATTGTCCTCAAGGTAGACGAGACAAACATCATAATGTGGCAATATATTCAGTTGAAATAAAACATTCACCTGCACAGTTCGTTCATTCGCACATCACACAAACCCACTTATCCCTTAGAGGACTAATTACTTGCAAACAAAGCGCGAACGTGAGAAGGCCACAACAACCACAGAACTCCTAGCCGAATCGCGGGAGAAGGACAGGACAATCGTAGTTCGCCGCCTCGTCAACTAAAACTCAACCTCTTTAATGGTGCCAACTTTCTGTTTTTCTCTCTCGCTCTCGCGCCTTCATTGCGTTATGGGACCGCTCTGATCTTCCACATTCCAACTTTTCACGCAGAATAAGGCTCATCCACCCCGGTGCCCTCTGTCTTTGGAAAGAATTATCTCTTGGCTCGCGACATGTTTTACAAGAAGCTATCTTCAGTATTACCGCCACGCTGCCGTAACCCAAAGCGGCGCCCAGTCAACTGCAAGTCCGCAGTGAGCGTACGTATAACACTGGGCTTTACGCCAGTACCACTACGAGTATTGTGCGGAAACCCTTGCATATTCTGCACTTCCGAGGATGGACGGGAATTTCGTACAAATTTCACTTACGCTTTTTCGTCTAAACGGATGTTCTCTATGTTTGGCATATGCGCAGCGTATGCCAAAGTATAGAACCTCTAGGTCGAGACATGTCATGTCATTGACCCTATTACGCTTACAACGCTTTTTTCTAGATATTCGCTAGAATAATCACATGAATATAAAGAGCCGAATTACTTTTAACTTACTCCAGACCAGAATATTCTTTTACTAAGTGGTTTTCCAACTTATCGCATGGCATTTTACTGCATGCTTAGTGTTTGGAAAGGTGAAAAACGTCACTATCACTCACTAGACATAAGAAGTAGTGATCTGATTACTGACATGACAATTCGTAACGATACTGTTTGGCGCCAGTTTGGTGCAACTACACTTCAGACTCGGTTCGCCTCAGACTGGTAGTAAGACTGGAGAGGTAGTCCAGGGTCTCGAGTGCAAACAGGACTTGGTTCTTAGTGCTGACAAGAAACTTGTTCAGGATAGTGACTGACCGTACCAAATACTCCTGTAGACAACATTTTGGTGGCAAGTTTTTAACAGAATTTCCTCATATACTGGTGGAACGGTGCCCAAGCAGTGCGCGTCTCAACTTTAGTTTCCCTCAGTAAATGTTATTTCTACTTCAGTGGATGATTTCACTAATGTAGCAAGTTTTGTGAAAAAATTATTCCCAGGTTGAAAAGTCGTAGTTGAGAAGGTGACCAACTACATGCAAGTAGCACCTTTCGAGGCGATGAGGCTAATAATTCGAACGCAGTACCACCTCAATTCAATGTTTACTTTAGCGAGCTTTGAAAGATGTTTTTATCCCACACTGATTTACAGCAAGCATGCAACGTCACCAAAGTGCTTGAGCAAGAGTAACAGAAAGTTAGATCAGGCCTGTCCTCAATCGAAGTCCTCACAGAGACATCCAAAACACACCGGTCTTCTTCCACCCAAACAAAATAAATCATCGGCGTAGTTTAAATGTAGTTTCAATGCCCGTGCTGATGTTTTCAACGCACTTACGACAAACGGACCGTCTTGGGACAGCTAATCCGTTTTTTTCTCTGTGTCTCGTTTCGGGGTCAGACACAGACGGATTAGCACGCGCAGTCAGACATGTGGAGAGAGTGACTCATCCGCTCAAAGAGCAGTCTCCCAACGGTACAACGGAACGGATTGGACATCGACAAACATGATTTCTTTTGGCATTTCCGCATGGTGGGGCCGCGGAAAACATTGGGGGGGAAGCGAATTCAATCGGAACGAAGCCACCGATGGCTATCAACGGTATTGTTCAGAAAAGTCACGTAACCACTGGAGCACGGCGAAATTGTACATACACTGCGAAGCATAATCATAGTTCCACCCATGAATCTCACAAAATCCTGTCATACACGAAGTTTTCCAAAGTGCCCCCATACAAGATGTGGTATTTATATACCAATACCAATTCGCATGCCAACAACAACCACTGACTTGAAAAAACAATTTTTTCGTCAGTTTTTTCAAAAATTGTCGTTCTGACAACGCAGCAAAATGATAGTTCCACCGAACAAATCAAATATTTCATACACTAGAATGAATAAATTTTGATCCAGCTATCTATTGGAACTCTATTTCTCCAAGTAAGTTGGAAAATGCGGTTGCCCATGTTCTATTAGAGATTTTAATAGGCTGTCGGCCCACTGGTCCAATGATTAACTCCCTAAGCCCACGGACATTGTGGAATTGTGCATTACTCTCATGGATCATACGCACCATGAAGCCCCTCACATCCTCGATTCGGTTTATGTCGGGGCTATTTGCTCGCCAGGGCAAAAGAGCGGTTTGGTGATAATTGAATCACCGAAGCTCGAGTGCTTCAACTGTCATAAACTGGTGCATTATCCTGCATTAAAACAGGACTTTCTTACTGATTTCCACGCCAGAAGCAAGGAGACGTTGTCGCATGACTTTTAGATGATGGAAGAAGCCATTTATTCTCTCATAAGGAGCGCAGTTCCAGACGTTCCCTTAAAGGCACATTCCGCGAAAAAATAAGGCTATGTCCTCTCAAAAGTAGTCGGACGACCCGGAAGGCGATTTTTGAGGCTGCGCTACTTTCTAAAATGTGAAAAACGCAAGAGCTCCGCTAGAAGCTGGCTAATTAGGCCCATGGACACCCCTTAGGCCCATGCCGACCTCACGGCTGCTAGCTACTATCTAGTAGCCACTATGTTATCTTTACCTATAACATTTCGGACTGCTTTTACTGCTGCTTTTCTCCGCTAATCAGATACTTAGCACTTTTTTGTGCCTATTTTGAGTTCCGTTTCCCGCAATTTGCAATCGCGAACTGTGCCTTTAAGGCGATGGCAGCCCAGACCATGAGACCACATCCACTGAAGTTCCGCCCGGAAAAATGAAACTTGTCTTTCCTCAAATCGTGCCAGCAAAATGGGTTTTCGTCGGAGCCGTCGCAATTGAATTTTTTCACATCAGAAAACACGACCGCGAGAAAAAAAAACTGAAAAAAACAACACAGAAAAGCAGTAGGGCACCGAAGCCAAAAGCTAACCTCACTCCATTGGGTTCGGCAACATCTTCGAGCAAAACCAGTAAGGTTATAGCGGTGGTTTTTCGTTAGAAACGGCACGTAACTCATTCCTCTTACGTGTGAACTAGGACGTTTTTCAAGAGACGCCTAACAGTATCCTCCGAGACATTAAGCTGCTAAGATGACTCAATTTCCCGACACGACACTGCAGAGTTGGATGCTTTCCTAAGGATACGGGGGTTATTCCGATCGGGAAGCAAAGAGGATATCCAGAGCTCTTCTCAACCCAACATGCTGTAGGTTCCTTGGAAAAAATTGTTGATAGAATGATGAGTGCGGCCCGCATCCCGAGCGCTCGGCCCTTCACCAGTTTTTGAGTCTTCTTTGCGTTTCTGTCCTTTTTCGAGGTCCATTAATGAAGTTCCACTTGCCATAGCCTAGAAGAAGCGAGACGTCTTAACGATGAGAAGTTTCACCGAACAAAAATTGAGATGCAGCCGGAAAATATGCGGTGGAACTATATTTTTGCTGCGTTGTCAGACCGACCACTCTTGAAAAAATTGACGAAAAAAAAATTGTTTTTTCAAGCTAGTGTTTGGCTTGGCATGCGAATTGGTATTAATTACCACATTTTCTGTATGGAGGCATTTTTGAAAACGTCGTGTAAGACAGGACTTTGTGAGATTCAGGGTTGAAACTATGATTATGCATCGCAGTGTATTTATGAATTTTTCAGTTCTTTATTGCCTGCTGCCGCCATCTTCGACCTGGAACCACCACCATTTGCGGGCGCGACGTCGCGCACGACGCCTAGATTGCGGCGAATTACGATTCTCTTGTCATGTAGTACCCCCGATGCGCGGCTATTCATATACTCCCCGTGAGATTGCTTGTGATTTGTGGGTATACGGACAGCATACTTTATTTCACGTTGCAGAACTCCAAGTAGTAGATGCGATTTCTACGCGTAGTGTTTATGCTAAAGTCCGGCAGATATATAAGTCGGCCGTTGGATAAGTCCGCGCGACATCGCCATGTCCACGCGCGCGGACACTAAAGCGGGACTTGGTAGATTGAAGCCAATTGTTGTTTCGAGCAACCTTGATTTGGAAAATACTTCTTTAGATTAACTGGCTATGAGAAGGATACGGTAAAGGTTGGATAACTAAAGAGCTGGGGAGAGATCGAATGACAGAAATATGGAATTGAATAAGAAAAAAAAGAGGAATTGAATAAGGAAAATAAAGGTTTGATTGGGAAAAAGCTTTTTGTGAAGGAGTTCCACAGCAATCTCAAAAGCACGTTCAGTTTTGTTGATGCCGCGTACAATGATAAGATGGAAAATAAAGTCAAATTAAACGCACAAACAAAGCTTAAGAGAGGAAATGCGATGAGCCGTTAGATTAGATAGATCCTCCATACTTTGTGACACTTCAGGCAAGATGGGGTGCAAAAGAGAAATCTACTATTCGCTCTGAATCTTTCTATCAGAATCTTTCTATCACAGTTTCTTTCTCCAACACTACGGTGTTCCTTTGGAATTTCTTCGAAGAGAACACCAGTAGAGAACTTCCTACTTGTTGTTTGCTCTAAACTTCTTTATCTTTTCTCTCATCTTCTTCGATCATCCACTCTTTACTGTTCTTTTTTATGATCACGTCTTCTAGATCTACCGAACTTCAGGGTGGTTCTAGAGATCTCGTGATGGTGCGACTATTCTGCTACTAGCTCTTTTAATTTTCAATGGCGAGAGTGAGGGATAAAGGGAAAAGTGGCGATGTCGTTAGGATACCAGGGGAGAACTGCTCCAAGCACACTGTCTCTGCAATATCGACTTCGCCATACAAGCTCGGATTGGCAGTATTCCTATCTAGGGCACTTCATAATGTTTTCTCTCCTTCTTCTTCATTAGAGTTTATTGCCACCTTCTCACTAGTATAGTCTCACTACCTACACTTCTTGATAGCAGAATGCCTTTTCGAGTTGTCTTGCCAACATTAGTGATTCTTTGCGCTAATACTGGCAAAGGCAGTATTGTAGGAATTCATATTCAAAACAGAAATTCAGAAAGTTTATGACAAAAAATGACACCAATCAACGCGAACGAAATACACAAACGAAACATACGCACGTAACATGGCAGTCACTCGGGAGTAGTGTGAGGAGGGCGGGATCAACCCGCGTTTATCTGCTTTGGTCTGCAAGTGGTGATCAGTTAGTGATCGATTCAGGAATGAAACCGTGGGTCGGAGGGAGAGGGGTCGATCCCACCAATCCGACTGGTTGTGATGACACCAACTTTACTGCTGACATTGCAAGCAAAAGAAAAGTCAAGCAAGATCAAACGAAGCGCAGGGTTTTCTTGGTTGTCGTCTTTTTCACGGGAGACGGTAAAGAGGATCGTAATTCGCCGCATCGCCACGCGCGGCGATGGGTGCGGCTTTTCATCACTTGTTTTAACCTGGCGAATGGAGCACCGGACTTCATGTAGAACCCGCCATCGTAGTACTGCCCGGAACTATCGTCCCTTGCGGGTGAGACGTCGCACGCGACGCCCAACAGCGCGGCGAATTACGATCCTCTTGTCACATACCCCTTTTTCACAACTGGTGGTCTGTTCACCAGTTAGCGAATGAGGTGTGAGTCGTACCTCATTTTGAGCAAAGGAAGGGGAAGGTATCATCGTGAGCTGGGAATCTCGCTCAGCCCCATGGAACTCCTTGCGCAGGTACCATGGTAACATTTGGTGCATCAGGCACCAAGCATGACTTCCATTTTTCCACCTTCTCCACAGTTTACTCTCAATGATCTCCGTGCAGATTGCAATGAGTGTACCGACAAAAAAAAATTAAACACTGCTTTACCAGAAAAATAGATGTTGTAGATGCCGATATCATTCATGGATATCGCAAGAATTTAATTCAATCGTTAAATAAACTTTTTGTTTTTAAAAAACGTCGATGTCCTGGCAGTCAGATATTGTGATGATGCTTTGACCGATGTAGACAGACCTCCATATGGACGGTGTTGGCGGCACAAAGCTTGGAGGCTTCGCACGGATTGGATCTTTTGCTGTCCTTCCAGTTTTTCTTACACTATCAACTCCTGCCATATGTCTTCAAAAGTTTGCAACGACAAAACACATCAAGCCAATCTTATCTAAACGTTAATTATGTGCGACATCCTTCGCAGTTCTAGGTCGAATCCGAATGCATGGCGCATCTATCACCACCGCTCTGTTTTACGCTCGTTGCATTGGTCTTTTTATTTTCTTCGGCTATTTTGAATGCGAGCTGCGAAAGCGATAGAGGCGAAAGAAGAAAATAGGCGTGTGGTTGTCACAGTGTGCGTTTTGGTCTGCAATTGCACAACGCTTGCTGTTTGGATTATGATTTCCTTTTCGGGCTTGGCTTTCGTTTCTTTTCCTAGCTGTCATTTGAAACTTGACATATATTTCTTTTTTTTCAGCTGTTTTTTTTTCTTAAAATCATCCTGTTGATTGTTCGAGCCACAGAGCCGTTTCCATTAGTTGAAACAAATTAACTAAGCAAAGCTAATTTCTGGTCCTCAAACCACTTTATTTTAGTTTTTATCTGAGCGGATTGAGCGATGGTGCAAAAGTGGCGTTCACTGGCACTTCCACAGAACGTTGAGAACTCCCTATCTAGAAAGGTGGGTATGTTTTTGCGCCACTAATGAATTTAACACATTCCGGATCGCCGTTGTGCGAGGATCTCCGCTAATTTCGTTACTTTTCAAACGATAATCAGCAATTTCATCTGCTCCCTTCACATTTCTATGAGATATTTGTATTCTGTGCCTGAAAAATGTGATAACTGATAACTTGGAAGCATGAATAAGATGCCAAACAGACTATGAAACGACGTAGAGAGAAAAACTATGACACATGTGTCACGCGGTCCAGAACGTGTTAAATATTGGTGATTATATACCGCACATCAACTTAATGGCTCTCTCTTATATCAATCTTCTCCAGTCCGTTCAGTGGCTTCTGTACAAGAATCCGCGAAAATCAATTATTTCAGACAAGACGGTCAACAGTCCTGACGTCAAGTGCTAGCACTTCCACTTCTACACCACCTGTTCGAAAACGGGAACGCTCATCTGAGTTGAAGAGACCTACTATTCATTTCAAAACTCAAAAAATTAGCAAAGGTTCGGCAGGAAAACGAAAGGGTAAGACTATGAGTCGCTTTGTTATAGTGCGTTTATAGTTTGTCGCAGCGTTCAACATTGGCGCGGACGCCCAAAACGCTGATCGATTCCTATACCTTCCTAGTCAGTTGAAATGCTCGAAGCGCTGCCGCAATGTATGAATATACTCTTAATGTGGCGTTCTGTTTCGAATAAGCATATCAGTGTATTTTTCTCGTATTGCTTTTCAGAAAATAAGGTTAATGCCCTGTGCAGACGAGAAAAGGAGTTCGATACCATTTGTGGTTGGATTAAGGAAGCTGTGGACACATCACACCCACTGTCAGTTTACATCAGCGGCTCACCTGGAACTGGTATCGATTTGATTCTTCCTATTCTGAAAAGCAACTCATTGAATTCTTTCCCCTATATTATTATTAACTGGACATGTGTTCGATTTTGATTTGGAGATTTTGAGTGCAAAGCTATGACCTAAAGCTGCAGTTTCATTTCGCAATTGCTTCATTAGCAAGGATTCGTTGTTTCTGAACCATGTTGATTACTGTGCTGTATTCTGTTATTCTCATTGTTACAGTCTTGTTCACTGCAGATGATGGGGCGTGTCAAGGCGATGTATTTGGCGCGACGCCACCCCGTCTTTCTCCTTTTAGCAAGCGATAAGACTGTATCAAGTCGTCAGTGAGTGAGGACAGTCGTTTTCTACCAACTGCTGTCGCACCCGCTTCAACCGTTGCTGGAGAGCGGGCTGGCGGTGCATCAAACCCGGGCTCACTGACACATCCCTGATCTGCAGCGAATAAGTTGGTAAACGCCCATCTGTTTTAGGGAAAACTGCAACGTTGAAGCGTGTGAGTGAGTACTTTGATCGCCAGGCCGTATTTACTATTTTGAACTGTGCCTCCATTACTTCCCAGACCAAGCTCATTGAAAGCATCCTCAGCACCTTGGAGGTATGCCGCTAAGTCGTAGCTTGACAGCTGTTTTAATATTTATTCAGTAGAAGCATGTTTAGGTTTTACAGAGTACTTTAAAGCTGAGTCATTGCAGTGTCCTTCTCGACCTACTCTAGCTGCTTTAACTTCTGCTCTGAAAGGATTACGAAAACATTTTGTGCTTATTTTGGATGAAGTGGACCATCTCACATCGAAAACAAATTCGTTTTTGTATGCTGCCTTTCAATGGCCTCAGACAATAACCAGCAAATTGATAGTTATAGGTAAAAGCTTGCTCAATACTCAATTCCTTCTTGTCGCTTCTAGTTAACCTGTCCCTGCAGTTGGCGAATTAGTAAGTTAAATCCTGTTAGATATTTAGGTGTTGCGAATTCAATTGATCTCACAGAACGATTACTGCCTAAGTTGAGATTGGGACAGCCTCCAGAAACGCTGGTGTTTGCTCCTTATTCAAAAGACGATATAGCACAAATTCTGAAAAATTCTATGGTTCACGAATCGGTATGTATTCTTGTCGTTCACATAATTACTAGATCGCAAGATTTGACTTAAGGAAGGTGCTATGGATGCTGCGGCAGTGGAGTTGTGTTCAAGGAAAGTCGCAGCTATGTCCGGAGATTTACGAACAGCTCTTCACGTAATAAAACAGACCCGGTGAGAAGATGCCGCGTATAACAATCTGAAAACTTCCAAGTACATAACGAGTCTAGAAATGCTTATGAACCATCAACACCTCGAGGTTGTCGGGAGGTATTGGGTGTGTTGAACGGCGTTTATTCATCACCACTCGCAAGAGCACGTCTACCACTTCAGCCGCGCCTTCTGCTTGCTGTTGCTGTTGCTCTTTCATCGAACAAAAAGGTTCGAATAATTTTTAATCCTTTTTTGCTGCGTTTCTACCAAATTGCCGCTTCTAGAGGCTTAGCTGGCGCATATTTTGCGACAGCGTTTCGAGAGCACGTACCGTTTCGAACGATTAGGGATATATAGGTGGATCCAACATTTTGAACTTACCGAGCGTTTTCAACGAGTGATCGCGAAGAATTCAAAACTACTAGCGAAACGTTAAAAAACTTTTCTGAGGTTGAAAATGCTGACGCAGAGTGAGCACCTTGAGCATGACTCAAAGTCCAAGATGATTTCTCCTTTACAGTGAGCCCATTCCCTCAATCACTTTTTTTCTGAAACTTTTGGGAGGACAGAAGCTCAATAAAAGAAATAGTTTCCCTCATTTAACGCCCGCTTGAGCGGATTACAGCCCTGGTTGTCACCCGAGACTGTCGTCAATCAAACCACCTTGTTTTTCTGATGAGATCGTTTTCGGATTAATTCAGTGTGCTCATTGTGTTGCAGAATTCGCTCAGTGTCACTTCCTTAATGAATGCGTATCATCGAGCGTGTGATGTTGTCAAGGTCCCCCGGCTCGAAGGGGAAGATTTGGACGCAGCTTTACAAATACTTGAAAGTCAGTCTTTCCTTGCTTCGGGTCCAGGTGGAAAGTTATTGTTGCAGGTTAGTCGGCTGATTTTCTTGTACATCAGTTCCCTACATGTGCACGGTGAGGTTTCAGAAGAATTACGTGTGATACAGAAAAGTGTAACTCTTCCAGGTAAATACTGCTACTGCGAAGTTAGCGATTGCTGATAACATAATGATTGCTCAAGTAACGGGACTCAATCTGTGAATTTGGTATATAATTTATTATGTGATTCTTCAGTTCCAAGTCTTTTCGGTGTATGAATAAACGTTTGCTGGAATTCCTGTATCTTTTTATATACTCGAGGTAGCTTCACCGTGTGCTTTCAGTTCCAGTATTCATGTGGACAAGGTACTATGCAGTTCTAACAGTCTTACGGCGAATGGAATACTGGCTATTTTTCATGAGGGTAGAGCCTTTTGCAGCAAAGATTTGTAAAGAATGTGCGAATCCCACTTGCAAAAAAAAGTGGACCTTCCAAAATTTTAGAATATTCTTGTTTGTTAGTGTTTTGCGGCATTCAGCTCTGCAAGATTCGGTGCTAACGATAAGGCAGGAGAAGGATAGAGACGTACGCGCACTGCTCGTTTGCACTTTCCAAAAGTAGAGCTTGTAGTGGGAGCAGAATCTGTGTGAGAGCGTGTTCATACTCAGCCACTGGTCGCACGAATCGGGCGATTCGCGCAATTAGAGCGACCGATCACGAGCTATGTGTGTCCACCGGCACCATAGATTTGTGACCAAACCTAGGATAGAAGGAACAACCGTTTCCTTGAGGATAAAACAATTATTTTTCGCGAAACGATATCCATTCCAAAACAAAGCAGGGATTACTTCTCCTGACGTCTATAATGAAAGGAGTGCTTCTCAACAAAATGGTCTCTCCTTGTTGGGAGAGCACCAAAATATCGCGGATTTCCTAAGAGTAAGGCAGTAGTGCAGTAAGTCTTTGCAATCATATTTTCACATTAAGCAACAATGGTCTTGAGGTTAGTGAAGTCTAGGAGGGGGTTGTATTTGAGTCGCTAGGGAAAGAGGGTCATGTTTGACCTCAAGACGATTTCTCCTATGCCACTAGGCAACAGAGTTCCCCTTAACTTATAAGTTGCGGCTGTACCATGTGATATGCCGGATAGCTACACAGTTGCTTTTTATAAGTGAACTGAATTGAGGTTTTTCAGAAGCAATGAGGCCGTTAACCAATGAAGAAACCGAGCAGGTATTCTCTAAACTAGCATCATTTATAGGCGATAATGTGGCGCTTCTTATCGAGCGAGCAGATGGTGACTACTGTTTTCGGAATCACAAGGTGAAAGCATTTACTATGTCTTTTTCCTGTATTCTGCACTGGATAGCGATGGACGTGGGTAGATGCGTGAAATCGATGAAACGATTCTTTAGGAACGAGTTTACTACTGTTCGGAAAACCTGATGCGGCAAGCTAGTTGTATTGCACGGGAGCCACTTCTGTCGTTTGGCACTTGCCTTGGTAAATTCACGAAGTCTCGCAAATTCCATCTTCATATCACAGCACTCGACTATTTAGCGCCATATGCCAAGGCTCGTCAGCACTTTCATTTATGGACCTGGTTCATGCTTTGCGAATCCGTAGTTAGGGTATCATCGCTGTTAGAATCGGGGGGGGGGGTAGGGAGTGTAAGTGTGGTCTCGGGAGGAATTTCCCAACTGTTGTCATGTCCGGACGTCTCAGTGGATTCGCCTTCTTGGGTGCCTGAAAGGGTCGAGCCGCATTATGGTCATCCGAACAAGCATGCAACATACCCACTAATCATTTTTTCAATCGTTTCATTTTTCCTGTTTCTCGGGCGTTACTTGTGCCCTGCCTCGGGCGCCCGTTTTTCTTTGGAAAGTTGTGAGCTGGTCCTGCTAGAAAAGGAAATTTGGCTGGGCATATTGACACCACCATTTCATCCATTTTGATGCTGTACCCTATATGTGATTCGAGAGGATGACCAGGTCGATTCCCATTCAGTCGTTTGTCGCCGATGCACCGGAATCGCGTATTCTTCTAATTTTTAGTATCGAGTGTGGCTAAAACCGAATGCGGAGCAACAGTTCCTCTATGGAAACAACATTCTGAAATCTGGAATTGCACGAATGACAGAAGGCATACCAACTCATGCTGGCATTGTTGTCTACAATATGAATGACATGCCTTTAGGGTAAGATGCTTGTGCAATTTTTTAATCTTTTGTTGAGCTATTTACGGTTAGTTGAACGAGTTCGTTCGACAACCAACTCGTGCACCACCATCTTGCTGTATTGAGCTTCTTCTTAGCTGCCGTAAATAGCATTCTCTCCTACCTTATTCGGTTCACTTTGTTCTGCAATTCTTAATACTGTAGGTTTGGAGTGGCTGGAAAGGGAACAGCAGAAAGTAAGCGTGCAGATCCAACCGCTATTATTGTCCTCCATCAGTGCGATTTAGGAGAGTATATTCGTTGCGAGAGTACGTTAACATGATTCTTCATTGGATACTTAATTCTTCATTTGTTGATTGGAATTGTTATCTTGCTCGTTGACTGAGATGTTTGGAAATGAATTTTCACTGTTAGTAGACTTCGTAGTAATAGCAGCAATGTGACACTTCAGAATTGGATTATGAGCAAAAAATGAAAAGGAAGTTAAACGTTCTAGATAAGATCACTTGTTGGTAAGGCGGCCTTCATACCTAACGGCGACGTCGGTTCCGTCGGATGGAGACGTATTTACTCTTCTGAACGTAATCGCCGGAAACGTCGGCACTGTTCACAGTCTGCGGCCCAGCGTTTCTCTTGAAAGAAGCGGTTCGATACGTATCGATTGGCGTTCGGGCGAAACAGTTTTGATACGTGTCGACGGGCGTTTCGTCGAACCGCGCAGCGTTTCGCCTTCGCGAAACGCTAGCTCGACCGCCCTGGCGTTTTTCGCCAGCAAAATCGATACGCATCTATTCGCTATCGATACGCCTTTCGCCCAACCGCCGAACCGCGGCGGTTCGGCGAAACGAGCGGTTGGCGATTCTCCGATCGACTATTTTTCGCTTTTCGCCTTACCGCCATTTCGTCAGGGTCACAGACTGTGAACAGTGCCTTACGTCGACGACGGCAACGTCGTCGCAAGCTATGAACGCAGCCGAATATCAGTAACGAAATCGAGATCGAATGAAAAACCGCTAAAGTACCGTTGAAAAAAACTTGCTCATTTGCACGCTGAGAGCTTGACTGATCCCGGGAATCGCAGACGAAAGCACCAAATTCTTTTGATCTGCTTGTGAAGAGGAGTACAACTGCATCATTGACATCATCGAAGGGAAACGATTGGCAACAATCTGTGCTCGATCCGATGACATTCCTGGGCACACCTATGATGGAAAGATTTGGAAGTAGCAGTTCTTGAATTGGATGGATTGAGAACTCTTGGGGTATGTGGGAAGACAAGCGTAAAATGTCGCGTTGGTGAACGTGGCAAGCATCGTCGCGCCCGAAGTACGAGTTATCTTACATGACCATTTAATTTAGTGAAAGGGAAGGAAAAGGCCAATATCTCAGGTCATGGAGTATTTTCTGCGCCTGAATCCACATGATTCACATGATGAATTCCCCTGCGCTGTTGACAAACGATGACAATAGAGCATTTGCCGCGCAACGCCGCGACAAGTCACACTTGTTTTATCCATTTCCCGAAGTTGCTTTAGACTTACCATTAACTGCCGTGTCCATGTGTCCTTCACTGATTCAGGGCGAGCCTTTCTCGATATTTCTTGAAGACATTCAAAAGTGATTCCGTTCACCTGAAAAGCCTCCATCCTCACTTCTTCACCGACGGTACAGTAAAATTTAATTAATTTAATTTAAAATCACTGGAGACACCCTACCTGACGTCTCCCAACCATAGCCTTAAGGTATTCAGTGAGGCGCAGCAAGAACTGGGCGCTGTCACGTGGTGACTTCGTGCGTTGAATCATGAACCCATCAATGACCATTGTTGTTGCAAGTGCCTTTAAAAGTCATTTGATTCTATAAACAAACGACTTTTGTCACTGATAGTCATACTTTTGGCAGTTTCCAATATCTTACGAATACTCTGATAAAAGTTCTTTAGAATGCGCCATGCGTCTAGCTTCTCTTTAGAAGTGTAACTCCATTATATAGAGCGGTATATGCTGTGAATCTGAGCTATGCAATGTTTAACGTTTCACGGCCCATACTGTTTATCTTTCTGAATGAATCTGATACGTAGTAACCGACTCCGCAGGGGTAAAGGTTGAAGCTGACTTAGTTGGATTGGGTGAGATTGGATTCCCGATTAACGCACAACAACAAAAGATTGAAGAAAGACAAAAATGGCAGTAAAAAAGTAGCGATTCTCAAACAAACGACGAATTTCTTGATCCGCAAACTACCCAATTCGTGCACCTCTCCGCAGGGAATTCGCTCCAGTTGCAAAAGTTTTGAGCAAGAATAAATGGCGTGAAGGCGAACGCTGTAGAGTGAAAACGAAGACCCTTCTGCCCTTGCCCTCGCAACCGATGTGATAGCCTATCGCAACGGCTCTGAACCCCGCTGAAATCCATCTCGAGCGGGCTCCGAGGCAGAATGGAATCCCTTATGAAAGGGCACCAACATGAGTGGACCATGGATGGAAACGATGCAGGAAGAAATCTCTAAATGTCGCTGAGATGCTCCTTAGGTGCTTTCCGACACTCAATAGGACTCCCTTGCACGCGGTCCTGATAAAGGTAGCATAAAATTTTGCAAGTGCTCTGAACCCCGATGAAATCCATCTCGAGCCGGCTCCGAAGCAGAATGGAATCAGGGCGACATGAGTGGCCACCATGGATGGAAAGGATGCAGGGAGAAATCTCTAAATGTCGCTGAGATGCTCCTTGGGTGGTTTCCGACCCTCAGTAGGACCCCTTTTTACGCAGTCTTCGACAAGGATAGCATAAAATTTTGCAAGGGCTCTGAACCCAGCTGATTTCCCTTCCGCCCTTCTCCTGGTAATCGAGGTGATCGCCTATTGCAAGGGCTCTGAACCCCGCTGAAATCCACCTCGAGCGGACTCCGAGGCAGAATGCAATCCCTTATGCAAGGGAGACATGGAACTCCATGGATGGAAACGAAAGGGGGGGGGGAATCTCTCAGTGTCGCAGAGATACTCTTTAGGTGCTTTCCGACCATCAATAGGACACCCTTGCACGCGGTCTTCGAAAAGGGTAGGATAAAATTTTGCACGGGCTCTGAACCCCGATGAAATCCATCTCGAGCGGGCTTCAAGGCAGAATGGAATCCCTTTGCAAGGGCACCGACATGAGTGAACACCATGGATGGAAACGATGCAGGCGGAAATCTCTAAGGTTGCAGAGATACTCTTTAGGTGCTTTCCGACCCTCAATCGGACCCCTTTTTAAGCGGTCTTCGAGAAGGAAAGCATAAAATTTTGCGAGGGCTTGAAACCCCGCTGAAATCCACCGGCGAGCGGACTCCGAGCCAGAATGGAATCCCTTATGCAAGGGCACCGACACGAGTGGACACAATGGATGGAAACGATGCAGGCGGAAATCTCTAAGGTTGCCAGAGATACACTTTAGGTGCTTTCCGACCCTCAATAGGACCCCCCTTGCACGCGCGCTTTCGAGAAAGGATAGCATAAAATTTTGCAAGGGCCCTGAACCCCGCTGATTTCCCTTCCGCCCTCGCCTTGGTAATCGAGGTGATCGACTATTGCAAGGGCTCTGAACCCGCTGAAATCCACCTCGAGCGGACTCCGAGGCAGAATGGAATCCCTTATGCAAGGCACCGACATGAGTGGACACCATGGATGGAAACGATGCAGGCGGAAATCTCTAAGGTTGCAGAGATACAATTTAGGTGCTTTCCGACCCTCAATAGGACCCCCTTGCACGCGGTCTTCGTTAAGGGTAGGATAAATTTTGCAAGGGCTCTGAACCCGATGAAATCCATGGCTCCGAGGCAGAATGGAATCCCTTATCGCCAAAATTACTAATGTCGCAGAGATAAATGTCGCAGAGATACTCTTTAGGTGCTTTCCGACCCTCAATAGGACCCCTTTGCACGCGGTCTTTCGAGAAGTATAGCATTAAATTTTGCAAGAGCTCTCACCTCGCTGATATCCCGAAGAAATGGACCGTTTCAGCGCTCCTTTGGCAGCAAAGTGGCGAAAAGCAATAGTTACGCGACCAATCGCAGCTTTTAAATCCATCACCAGGCGAACTGAGTACTGCATCCTTCCGAGATCGGTTAGTGACAGTGTCCTGCTCATAAATGAAAACTCCGGCTCCGGGTGGTGTCTTGCGCTCGGGAAGTGACAATTTCCACTTTTTGCTGGTTCTTGTTAACTTACAGATTACCTGTAAACTCTTGTGAAGCTGCGAAACGGTACAAGTGGGCATTTGAGTTACAGGAATTAAAAAGTTTTCACAAAGTGACCTAAACAAGCTTTGTTGAGTATCATTTAGTGTCCTCAATTGGCTGGAGTGCTTCCTTTGGAGTTTGTTGGGCGAATGTCGCGGGCGCTGCGTAGGGAACACTGATAGACAATATGCGCAGGCCACACCGAAAAATGCACAATCAAAACGTAACACGAAAAGCAGAATCCCTCTGCTACTGTTACGGTTGGGTGCTGCATTAATTGATCGGGAGTTCCTTGCTAAAATTTTACCTGCTCGCTGACACTGTATTGAGGAGTAAGTGTCCCTTCAACCAGATAGACACGATTTTTCATCGGAGATCGACGCAATCGTTGCTTCTGTTCTTCATATCGTCCTGGAAACCAACTCTTCACCACGATCGTTAAGTGTGCGATGGGGATTTCAGCGCCTTCTAACAAGGGATTGAGGCAATAAACAACAACGTTAACAACGAATGCTGTCTAGCTGGCGAGCGTACTCTGTGCATAACATTGATCACAAGGTAAGACAATGACAGTTACTGAAGATAACCAGACGCTCTACACTTTTTGTAGCTCGAAAGTGAATAACTCGGGACCCTCGTTATTAACTCTCGAGCTACAAAAAAAGGCTAGAGTTTTTCGAACTGTAGACACCACTACCGTCTTCGAGGAAGATGTTATAGCTATTGGTACTTATAAGGGTAATTGCAACAATCCTACAAAAAATGCATGTTTCTTCTTCTTATCCTAGGGTTAGTCCCCGCCGTCGCAGGGTCCTGTTCTTGTTAGACGTCGCCACTTGTTCCGATCCAGTGCATCTTCTGCTGTGGCTTTCACTTTAGTAAAGCCCTTCTTTGATGAAGTCCCTCCATCCTCTCTTTGGTGTCTACTTCGAATTCCGATGCTTCCTTATTGGAAGGTCTTCAGGCCTCCTCAGTACATGCCCATACCATCGCAGTCGCTACTCTCGTGCTTTCAGCTGGATCGGAGCGGTCTGTGTGACCGCTCTGATCCAGCCTCCTCGTTTCTGACCTCTGGCCTCCTCGTTTCTGACTCTGTCGAGTCGTGTCCAACGCAGGCCTATCTCAGCATCCTCATTTTAGCTGATTGGGCTGCCTTTCATGTTCTTGCAGATGGACCAGTATTCACGTGCCGTAGAGCATTGTAGGCCTTACCCGCCCGGTACACCGTGCCCTTGAGCGTTCTCGAGCACCGCTGCTTGCAAAGGATACCATGGACTCCCTCCATTCCATCCAGGCTGCGTTGATACGGGCTTTCACCGCCTGGTCCACGCTGCCATCAGCTGCTAGGTCCTCCCCAGGTACTGGAAGTCCTTGACCCTTTCGATGCTCTTGCCGTGACGGGTCTACGATGGTTCGGCACACTTTTAGAGTTCAGGAACTTGGTCTTCTTCACGTTCAGCCGGAGCCCATTCTAAGCGAGCACATCCTGCCACCGCTGCACCTTATCGTGGAGTCCCTGCTGTCCGCTATCAGGGCCATTTCGTCAGCGTAGAGGATGTTTTCAGTGGTCCCTCCATGAGTTTCTTTTGCCATGTCATCTAGAATCAGGAAGAAGAGAACGGCCGAGGGCTGATCCTTGGTGTAACCCAACCGTGATGTTTACCTCTTTCGTCAAGCCGTGCGAGGTGCGTACGGGCTGCTTTAGCCCCATCGTACATGTCCTTCCACTAAGGAGATCAGGCGCTCCGGGACAGAGCTATACCGCAAGATAAATGAATAGAAGAGATGTCGGTTCTTTTCTGTGTTACGCAATATTTTTCTGAATTTTATACTTATTAATTTCTCAACATGTACAATTTCCAACACTTAGGTCCCACATCTCTGGAGCGCCTGTACTCTGAGGCGCGTTCTCGAAGCGCTCTCCGAAGTACAGGCCGAGAACAGGCGGTCGAATACCTTCTCAAGGTCTAGGAAGGCTAGGTAGCAGGGTCGCCGCTTCTCTCGGTACTTCTCCATTAGCTGTCTGACGATGAAAATGGCAACAGTGGTGGACCTTTTGGGCATGGTAGAAGGACTGTTTCTGCGAGATAGCGACACGTTCTCTTAGCCTTGTGTTGACCAGGCGCTCGTACAGCTTCATGGTATGGGGAGTCACTTGGTGCTACGGTAGTTGGAGCAATCCGTCGCTTCATATTCCTGTTTGAAGATGGGGACGATTGTGCTGCTCCTCCACGCATCCTTCCTAATGCCGTTACGTTGTTCAGCACGTTTGTGAGCCAACTCACCCCGCCTTACACCTACAAAGAAATGATTATAACGGTCTGAATTTACATTACTTTTTGCATAAGCTAGTGATGTCCGCTTTACATCATCTCTACTTGAATATTTTATTCTTTTCTATACATTTTTTCTGGACACTTTTTCGTGCAAAACTTGAACCATACCGATCTGATGCTTTGATGAAGATCACTCCATGTTTTTCGTTCAACAACCCAATCAAGGATAATCTCAGTGCCATCAATCTTACGGGCGACCCATACGTAGTCACCAACTGATAGAGATCGCACTTCCACCTAAACAGACACATTATTCGAGTAAAAATTGCATGAAGAAAACCATTACCCGATGGCTAGATTTGGTTAGACACTCGACCACGGTATTTCCACGAAAATTTGCATTGTTTTCGCGGAGGTCTGCGATCAATATAACCTGAAACAGATTTAATACACGAAGATCTGCATGCAAACAACCAGGATATGTCTTCAAGTCTTTTCAAGGGTTGCTCGGCGTCACTTGCACGCTTATACGTTGAGGCAACTTCTACAGCTTATCCGAAATAGGTGAGGGTTATGACTTCCGTTTAGGGTTTGTTTGTTTTGATGTGTTGACCTCCGTGGAGAAACGCCGTGCGGTACTATCGCTAGAGTATTGTCGGGAGCTGTCATCACTTCATTAGTGAGGAGTACTTCCCATTATGTGAGGAACTCATAAAGAATATAGTGACTGTCCCATGATGTTTTCATCTACTCCACCTTCAGGAACCTTTCACGCAGCGATCAGACGTCGCTATGACGCGCGTCGACGCGCTATAACTGCAACAGCGCCCCAATACTATTGACGCGAACGAACATTACAGAACATTAGTGTTCTCGCATATTTTCAGGAGTAATCCGGCGGCACCCATGGTGGCGATGGGCAGCAACGGTAATCTCGACCTATTGGGAGTAACGATTCCCATTCAGTAAACAGAGATGGGGCATCAATCGCGAAATGACGCCAAAGCTGACAAGCATGCAAGCATTCAGGGCGTGTGGCTCAGCTGACCCTTATGCAGGGCAATCACTGGTTGGAAATTTCGATCGAATAGATACGACCCCCCCCCCCTAGGGCTTGGTGCGACCTCCTAGCTCCCTCCTCTGATGGAGCTGTTGAGGGGGAAGTACATGTGAAGCGGGGGCAAAAACACACACCAAAACTCAACAACCTGTCGAAAGGCAAACACGACCCCATGCTCCCCCCCCCTCCTTAAGGAGAAAAATTAACTATCAAAAAAAACTTCTCGGACCAAATACGACCCCCCCCCCCTCCTCCCAGTGACCAAATACGATCACTACCCTGTTAGGAGCTCCCCATCGATAATGTGCCCTGCCCCTACCATATCTCGCATTCGTATACCAACACTGTGATTTCTATTGTCGTGCCGCAGTAGGTCATGTGTCCGTTTATCCGTTGTCCGTTAAATCGAATCTGCTGCATACCTCAGGTTGGTCACTGGGCTGGCAGACACAATAAGTGATGTTCTCCGAAGATGTTCCCTCATCGTGTACAGTCGAGGCTTCAGACCCACTGTGAACTGGCTGGCTGTTATGGTTACTTTCCTCCGACGTTTTCGTTTTGTCCTGTAACGTACTCTGAACGCAAGTATTTGGAAGCTGTTTTGATATGATAACCATTGTTTAACGCCGCAGTTCGCGTTCCGAATGTTATCACAAGAATGCTGCGTTGTGGGCAAAAGTCGTACCCAGGCGGGTGTCGAACCCGCACCTCACGCTTTCCGTGCGAGTGCACTATCCGTTACGCCACCAGGGCCGCTTTTACCCTCTCAGCTTAATGGCTTAAATGCCGTAGCTTATAGCACTCACACGTTCAACTTGGTGAGCCGGTCAGCCGTAAATGTTAGATATCGGCAATGAACCGCCACAGGAAATTTTCACTCTAGACCCTCATACGTCATCCATCTCTAGCGTTTCGCGACAAAACCTCAGAAAAACTGTCTGGACTGGGCGGGTTTTTTTTTCTTCTATCAGCATTTTAGGTTGCTTTCTTGATACTGGAAAGTAAAGGCGTGTAAAGGTTTAGATAGAATACTTTCGCGAGCAGTGAGCCACGTTTGATCCTTTGAAATGTGGTCTAACTGCCTCATGTCATTAATAAGCAGCTCCACCTAACAACCTTGCTGCTATAAAAGGCCTGCAAAAGAAACACCAATCGTGAGAGCAACGCCGAAACTTTACGAAGAGGAAGCTGGACACTATTCAATGAAGTATTTTCCGGAATTCAGTCCTTCCCCGTCAGCGCTCTATATTCACTCTTCTCGGAAAGCGAACGAGTCTCTTCAGGAATCTACTATATATAATCGGCTTTGTCCGTGCGTGTGTGCGTCTGTGTGTGTGTCTGTCTGTTTGTCACTAAATTCAAAGCACCTGAAGAAGAGCTTGCGGGGTCGGGTCACGATGGGAAAACCTAAATAGCACTCATGACCCATGGTAAGCCTCCCCATAGTGGGCGGGGCGTGCGTCGAAATTTAGCGATGTCACTGAAAAAAGCCATAACTCGGTTCAAGAGCAGTCTCTAGATGTAGGAAAGTGCAGAAGTTAACAAAGAGCTGATCGACCAAACAGAGGAGACACACCGGGATGGGAGGGGCGTACTTGAGATGTCCGGCGCTTTCCATAAAGGTCGGATAACTCGGTTCCTGAAAATGTTTAGAGATCCGAGAAAGTCCATGACAAAAATGAGATCTGGCAAGAGTCACCATGTTTGCGGCCATAATGGGCGGGGCGTGCATTTAAAGAGGAGGTCAAAGTATTAAAGGTTTTAGTTTGGTCTAAAAGCACTGCAGAAGGTGCCAAAAAGTGGACTATGGTCCCCAAGTGATCATATGTAGGAATGTGCCGAGCACTCCCGTTGCGGGCGGAGCGTGCGCTGAGGTGGGCGAAGCCAGATTCGGAAAAATTCGCCAATACGGTTCTAGAGCACTCCAGACACGAAAAATTAGTTCAAGTCACCGAGGGGTTATCAGTTGAGAAGCGCGAGCATACTTTGTGGACGAAGCGTGCCCCGATGTGGGTGGAGGTCACACTTAAAGAATTCGCAAAACGTTTCCAGAGCACTCTAGACACCGGGAAAAAGTACTTCAAGATCACGCGAGAGGTTATCAGTTGAGAAGAGTGAGGCATACGTTATGCGCGTAGTGTGCGGCGAGGTGGCGGAGCTAAATTCAAAAAATTCGACGGTTCCAGAGCAGTCCATAAACCGGGAAAAAAAGTAGGTCATCGGGTGCTACCGGTTCACAAGTGTGAGGCTTTCCGGTTGTGGGTGGAGCGTGCGTCGAGGTAGGCCAGAGCCGCCTTAAGAATTCTTCAAGCGGTTCCAGAGCACTCGAGGCCTCTCTGTAATACGTCCCGGGCTTGCGCGCCGTGGTCCATCGCCGCACTGCCTGCATTCGTAATGATTCAAATTCTCGACTAATACCGCGGCTTTTCTCTCATCGTCCATTTTGATTAACGCTCCTTACCACCATTCCATACACAGTAATAGTGTGAAAAAGGCAGGTATGATGTGGAATATGAACATGCTATTGGTCAAAGAATGTTGACCATCTGTTCAAGTAAAAGAAACACCGGTGTGAAAGAAATACAGGCGCAGCGGAGGCCGCGCCCGCTGAGCGAAGCGTTCTGTATCTTAGAGAAGGCGCGCCGGCGTACAGCCGTCAAGCGGCTGGTGCAATATGAAGTGAGCATTACACTTTTGCTTCTTTCAAGTCGCAGAGTGGATCTTTAGTGATCGTTTTCGGAGGCATCTAGACTGTGAATCAGCATTGATTTCTCGTTTTCTTGCCCAGACTGATGAAACTGATGAAGTCTTCTGAAGAACAAAAACACATTTTTTTGAAAGACGATTATGATATAACTCTAAAAGAATAAGATAATAGAGAAGTTGAAAAACCAATGAATAAAACATTACCGTCTCTCAGACTTTTTAACAGCTCTTAGATCAATACCAGATGGGTATTTTTCACAGGCGCTTTCCATGCAGAATGGCAAACGAACAGCCAATGTTTCGCCGATACCTGAAATATTCTGACTGTTTCTAGCGATAGTTCAAGCATTATGAATAGTACTAGTCACTTAGCAGAGCGATTGATGGCTGCTTGCCTTACTTATGTTCTTGTGATTCAGGCCCACCTCCACTCCTCTCCTCCTCTTCTATTGCTGCTCTCAATTAGTTTCGCTTTTTTACTTCACCTTTAAAGACAAAGCCCGCGCTCATTTGCCATCATAGTGAATTTAGGCTTCGTATAAAAAGGACAAGGTTTAGAGTAAAACAATAGTAAAGGAAAAAGCAGAAAAAACATGCCCAATGACCTAGAGTAGGACCCCATTACAATCCTAGTTTTAATACAATACTTTTTGCAATACTTCCAGTTTACCCTC
>MU911923.1:0-25543 GCA_036418165.1 Cooperia oncophora | reverse complement strand
CTATCTGATGGTATAATTGCCGTTTCACCATTGCTTGATAAACCCCCTTTTTCAAGATTTTTTCAAGCATGTGAAAAGAGCACTTCGGACGATTTTTTTCTTCGACTATAAATTGGGGCAATCCGCAATCGAAACAGCTCAACAAATTAACCAGGTGTGGGGGCCCAATAGTGCTAGAGAAAGCACTGTGCGGCAATGGCTCAACAAATTTCGTTCTGGAGATTTCAGCCTTGAACCTCATAGCGGTCGACCTAAAGCAATATCTGACGAGGATTTTAGGGGGATTTTGGAGGCTGACCCATCCCAAACAGTTCGAGAGATAGCAGAAGAGCTAGGCCTTGGCAAATCCACTGTTGCAGATGGTCTGGAACGCATTGGGAAGGTGAAAAAACTCGACAATTGGGTGCCCCACAATCGGAGTGACCGGCAGGAATCGGCACGTCTCGAGGTTCCTTCTGCATTGCTTTTGCGCAGCAGAAACGACCTGTTTTTGGGCCGAATTGTCACCTGTGATGAAAAATGGGTCATGTATGATAACAGGAGACGTTCCGGACAGTGGTTGGATTTCGACGAACCACCGAGGTAATTTTCAAAGCCGAACCCTCACGAAAAAAAGATTCTGGTCACGGCTTGGTGGTCATCGGCTGGTGTGATCCACTATAACTTTTTATCACCAGGCCAAACCATCACAGCTACTGTGAAGAAATCGACGAATTGTACCGAAAATTTTGTCAGATGCAGCCAACACTTATCAAAAGAAAGGGTCCGATTCCTTTGCATGACAACGCCCGCCCACACGTTTCACAAATCACTATCCATAAATTGAACGAATTGGGGGTTGAAGTTCTACCTCAACCGCCATATTCTTCAGACCTTTCGCCAACCGACTATCACCTTTTCTAACATTTTCAGAACTCCCTTGCTGGAAAATACTTCATCAATCAGGACCAGGCAAAAAAAGCCTTCGTGGATTTCGTGAATTTTCGACCACCCAGTTTTGCAAAATGCTGATTCGAATGGTGCCTATTTCGATTAAATCCGATGAGTATTAAAAAAGTTACGATCGTTTAAAGTGAAACACCCAAAACGCTGAGAACTTTCCGGACAACCTAATAACACTCTGATTATATGGCACTCATTCGTGAAGCAGGCGCTAATGGAGTACACTGCGACTATCTGCACCCTAGTGTACTTGCTACGTACTCGATGACTAATATTGGGGAAAATCTGGGACTCCGGAGAACGTATGTCTCCAATCTAGCCACAATGAGTTTTGTTCACAGGATTAGACAGCGTTCTTACGTCGCGAGAGTTCACACTCGTGGCGATCGTCGGTGCGCGGCGGAGCGCGCCCCAACGCTTCTCTTGGACCGCTCCGAGCGGTATTAGGCGTTCATAGCTTGCGTTCGTGAAGAAATGCAGAAGTGCGGAAAGTGCAGAAGTGCGGAATCTGCAGAAAAGCAATAGATACGTATCGACTTGAAGAAATGCAGAAATGCCGAAACTGCAGACGTGCGGAAAGTGCAGAAATGACGAAAAGCATTACATACGTATCGATTTGAAGAAATGCCGAAAGTGAAGAAATGCGGAATCTGCAGAAATGCCGAAAGTGAAGTGCGGAATGTGCAGAAATGCCGACAGTGCGGAATGTGCAGAAAAGCAACCGATACGTATCGATTTTCCACACTTTCGGCATTTCTGCAGATTCCGCACTTCTTCACTTTCGGCACGTCTGCAGTTTCGGCATTTCTGCATTTCTTCAAGTCGATACGTATCTATTGCTTTTCTGCAGATTCCGCACGTCTGCACTTTCCGCACTTCTGCATTTTCCGCATTTCTGCATTTCTTCATGGTCGCAAGCTATGAACGCGGCCTTAGGAAGAACTGGCTTCAGGGTAGAAATGAGCAAAAAGCGTAAGAGCTTATACATGAAATTATAAAGTTTCCTCCTCCTGATGTTGCATAAAAGAACTAGTGTTCGAATGCCAGGTGCATTTCATTCTGTTTCTGTTTTCGTTGTTTGAACTTGACTCGTAAACTATAAAATGTTTTGGAAGCTGGAACAGGGCGCTGTTTGTCGACGGGGGAGGGAGGGGGGGGGGGGAATTTTGTAACCGCACCATCTGTTTCCCTAGTTCCGGTTACAAATCTTGCTCTAGTAAAATACTTGCTGAGAACGCTTTGAGCTGGCGAGCAAAGGCATCGGCCTTTGCTTGACCATCTAAAACGTGTCAACCGGAAAAGGCTACCTAGATGGCGTTGGCACATTGTGCGAAAAGAGATGCCCCCCCCCGCCCGTCGTACAAAACCTGTGCCCTGGAACAGTTAAGCCAATAGAGAAAACTCGGGGCTGCTAACGCAGTTGGGAGGGGCCACGCGGCTCGCGGCGAGTGATGACTCATCGACTCTCTGCTTCCTCCTCGGCAAAAAAGAAGTAATTTCATATTTAGGACATGAATATAACATCGTCCTAGCTATATTCAAAAGCTAAAACAGTTAAAGGCTGAAAAGTGCGAAGAAACAGTTGTAGCCATGGCGAAGATTTTGCCTAAAAATTCAATCGAATGTTGCCTTTTTGTTGATTCTTGACTATAAAAGATCAAACATTTGTTGTTTTCAGCTTCTGTGGGATTTCTCAGCAAGTTTCCGGTGAATCTTGTTTGTTTTATTCTAATTTTGCTGCTAGATTAACGCTCCAAGTATCCGCTCCACGTGAGTGAAGACGTCGATGAGTAATCATTCGCCGCGAGCCGCGTGGCCCCTCCCAACTACGTTAGCACCCTTTTTTGAGGTCGGGATAAGAGCAGCTTCATTTCCTAGATGAGCTTCTTTTGTTTTTTGTTGTCATTGTTTCAGTTTATGTAGGCGTCTCAGGGTTTTCGGTGCTAACGTAGCTTGCGGAGGCACGCGGCCCTCGCGCCGCGCAATGATTACTCATCAACTCTTTCATCACTGAACATTACTTGGCAACGTTAATCTTTAGCCAGCAAAATTAGAATAAAACAAACAAGATTCACCGGAAACTTGCTGCTGAGAAATCCCACAGAAGCTGAAAACAACAAATGTTTGATCTTTTATAGTCAAGAATCAACAAAAATGCAACATTCGATTGAATTTTAGGCAAAATCTTCCAGCCTACAACTGTTTCTTCGCACTTCAACCTTAACTGTTTTAGCTTCTGAATATAGCTAGGACGAAGTTATATTCATGTCCTAAACATGAAATTACTTCTTTTTTGCCGAGGAGGAAGCAGAAGAGTCGATGAGTCATCACTCGCCGCGAGCCGCGTGGCCCCTCCCAACTACGTTAGCCCCCAAAAAAGGGTTAAGACCTTCCTTTCCTCATATTTCACATCCTTTTGGGTACAGAACGTCGTTATCAGTTAATAACCATTATTAAGAGAAAAAAGGTCTCACAAGTTGGATTTCCTTATTTATCAAAGCGAGCGATCCGAGAATTAGCGTTAGGGGCGCACTCTGTCGCGTACCGACGATCGCTATGACTGGTGAAGTGTGAACAGGTGCGGGCACTTAGATACCCGGGTGGGCGTGGCCACAGGGGCAAGGCTTCGAAATGGACCGGTGTTTCCCAAATTTGTGCCGCAATAGATATTAGACGGGAGCACCGCTTCCAAGGTAAACGCTCCCGCTGCCTTCAAGGTGTGCTTAATGTTCATCTTATGATCATACGTAAGACCTGATGGCCATTTCTTTGCCTCTGCCTAAGGCCGCGTTCATACCGTGCGACGTCTTTTGCGTAAGTTGCGTAAGTTGCGTAAGCTGCGTAAGTTGCGACTGAAGAACACATACGTATCGATCCAAAGAAAGCTGCGTAAGTTGCGTAAGTTCGTAAGCTGCGTAAGTTGCGTAAGCTGCGTAATTTGCGTAAGCTGCGTAAGTTGCGTAACCGACGACAACTTCGAGAAGAATAGATACGTATCGATCGGTTAGCTGTCGTCGGTTACGCAACTTACGCAGCTTTCGTTGGATCGATACGTATGTATTATTCACGAACCAGTCGCAGCTTACGCAACTTACGCAGCTTTTCGACGTTGACGTCGACGTCGCACGGTATGAACGCGGCCTAATGTGTGCCTTAGCAAAAAGCATAAATTCCAGTCTAAGTTATTTCCTTCGTTTTGGAACTTCTTAGTTCGAGCAGAAGAAGCATATAGCTCTTGAACAAGAGAGAAATTGTCATCTCCAAGCTCAGAAAGAAGCGCGGAAGCCTAATTATATCCGTCCACGTCGAGTCCTCGCCCTACTTTGGCCACGCCCACCGGGTATCTAAAGTCCGCCACCAGTGTGAACGCTGCCTTAGACTATTCCAATAAGAGTGGAGACCTATGAATTATTCTATGAGTTTATGTCATGTCTCGGGCTCTTTTCCTTTATTGTAGAGTTAGCGGCGAGTCTGACACGCCTCATCATTCCCAGCGAACAGGACTACAGAAACTGCCAGCAGTTCTTGAGTTTAGCCAGAAGAGCATTTATAAGACCAACTGCATACTGGAAGGCGAGCACACATTACAGCACTCGAATTAAGGTAGGGAAGAAATGTTTCCACAAAAAAAAGTCATAAAACAGCGATATTTTGTGGACCAGGCACTCCTACTCGATTCGAGACAATTTTTGTTTTGCGCGTGAGTTTCTGTGTGTTGTGCATCTACAAAGAATGCCCCTTATTTTACGTCGCAGAGCCCTCTAGCGGATAAACTCGATCGGTGATGACGTCCTCGATGTAATGCTCCCATAAACGTCATTCTTCCTTATTTTGTTGTTGAAAGGGGTTTTCTAAGGCGCTGAAAAGTGCTGGTTGATTACCCTCGAATTAAATGAGGGTCTTTCAGCTTGGGTTTCACTAGGAACTTTGGTGCAGACTCCCTAACTGTCCACGTTTTAGTAAGGATAGGCGACGTACTGCTAGAAGCTGCCTTTTTCTGGGATATGTGCTCGTCATTAAAAAAGGTCCCGAATTTCGCAATGCTTAATTGCGTGAATGATTCCGTTGTGGGCGTTGAAGTGCTATCGATTCACAGGATTAATCATAAGCCGCATCGATCACGGTTGAGAAGTTGTATTGCATCAAGGTGGTTATTCAAGCTGCCTTTTTGAATTCTATTATCATTTCTCTGTGTTGACTTTCTCAAACGGAACCTAGTGACCTATAAGTACGCTGTAGCATCTATTTTGGTACATTGATTCTGACTTCTCTTAAATCCTGACTTCTCTTGAACCTTCAGTTTGAAGTTCGTTTTCTGCGCAGCAGCGCTATGGGGCCGCAGTCGTCATTATAGAGTGACGCTGCTATTCAAAATTCCTGTTTGTAGTTCCCACTAAAGAGCTCCAACAATCTTTGCCCGTTGCTGTTCAGGGCTTGGGAGCCGTCAAGAACGAGGTTTAACTCTGCTCCCTATGGCTGTGACATAGCAATCATGTCTGGGTTGTTTGCAAATCTCTCTGGTAACATCTTCATCGTTGACGGTTTGGCACGACGGAAATGTTCGAAAATAATAATATGCGCTAACAACAAGCTTTCAATGGGTAACACAGCTGCCATTCATTGCACCGTAGCCTTCTTAGCTCTTATTCCATTACTTAAAGACCTAATTTTTATTGTTTCCTGCGCGGTTCGTAGTTCTTACAATAGATATCTCCTCTCGCTACCTTGTATTTTCAACTAGTGTTGCTTTTCGTTAATTACACACTACGGTACGCTCGACTTTTCAATAACCTATTGTTGATTTTTAGATATCTCGCTATTTCGCCAATCTTCCGCTGCTTATTCACAGTCTCTACATATTTGTGCTAGTCAGCTGAATCCAAGGCCGGTTCATACTTTGCCACTTGGTAGAATATGAGAACGTACTCGCAGAGACCACTTGATCCCGTCCATGAATCCTTATCCTCAAAAGCTCAGGCTTAGGGTGCAGACCTGAGTCGCCGAGAGAGAGGTAAATAGAGAGATGATGATTTGATACAAGCTAAGACTTGCTTAGAGGAAGGGATACGGAGGCGCTGGCGAGTGATCCCTCCGAACTCGAGAAAACGCGGAGAGAAGCTGAGCTAACCATTCATGTTTGGGAGAATGGAGCACCGAGGAATTAAAGGGTTGGAAAACGCGCTGGAGGAGTAGATGGGGGCAAACCTTTTATTCTCGTACGACGTGGGCTCTTCCTATTCTCCGACTTTTCTTCGGTTCCCAATCCCCTATTATCCCAAGTTGCGCTTCCTGATTTTCGTATTCGCTCGAAATGCGTTACCCTCCTTTTTTGGTGACGCGTTCTCCTATTTTCCAAGTCGCAAAATATGAGCGCGGTCTTAAGAGTTTTTTTTTGTATAAGTAGCAATCTGGATTCTGCACGAAGTAACCAAAAGAGATGCACATATAGGTGCTAAAAAATGTCTCGAGTCGTTATTGCTCTTCAGTCGCTCATTTGCTTGATTTTGGCATGTTGTCTGTGCATCAGCAATGAAAGTCAGCAGCTTTTCTTTCCTTGCAGAAATGGCCGAAGCGAAGGCTGCAGAATCAGTCTCTTCTCCTCCTCCTTACGAGCAGAGCAATTCCAGGACGCAGACGCCACTGTCAGAGCAGCAGCCCCATCATAATGTTGGTTTCTGCTGTACTGCTAATAATTAATAGAGAACATGATTTTGATATTATAACTTACCCGATGAAAAATTGCCTGTTTGTTGACCTTTTTTTTCTCACTAGTTTTTTTTACTGACTCAAAGTGGTTCTTTTTGGCATTTCTTAAAACTTTCTTGGTGAAATGACACTACTCACCAGTACTTGGACGCAGTCATCTTTGACTTTGTGACTCGGAATAATCACAGGATAGAGAATGTGCGCAAGGGAAAGAATAGGTGTCGATCTGGCGTTTTTATGGAATAGAAGAACCGCGAAACGTTTTGAAGTCAAAGAAGTAGGTGGGAATCGATTGGGTTTTTTTGTTCTCCTACTCTAAACGCACTGTCCTGTTCTTCCGAGCTGCAACTATGGGTCTTATCACCTTGTATGCACATTATAGTTACATCGCTACATTTACATCAATTACAGGAATTCGATTTGAGAAATAATAGAACATACATTGAGTAGAAGACCCTGGAGTGGTGTTTGAAGGCCGATAAAACCACCTATGCAAAGC
This sequence comes from Cooperia oncophora, assembly GCA_036418165.1. Taxonomy (NCBI): domain Eukaryota; kingdom Metazoa; phylum Nematoda; class Chromadorea; order Rhabditida; family Trichostrongylidae; genus Cooperia; species Cooperia oncophora. The sequence goes on along the minus strand of MU911923.1, from coordinate 18,396 downwards.
GATGTCGATGTTGTCTTCTCTTGCGCATGTACTTGACTCAGAAGCGCGTTGTGCTTTGGGGTAGGAGATGTACTTACGCTACGAAAAAAATGTGTCCTCGTTTTTGAGCTATTGCTAGCCAAGACGGGTCATCCAGAAAATGGATGACATGATTGGACGTTGGCCAGATCATCTTATTGTAGAACAAGTCAGGCTTCAGGAAGAGGGTGCAGACATGCCGGTGTGAATCCGCTGGAAAGTGGGCCCCTGCTGATAGCGCCCTCGCTCGTTTTTACATCGCTGGCACATTGCTAATAAACGCACCGAATTGGCACCTTTTCGTTCTGTGGGCTGTGAACAACACGAGGAATTGTGGTAGACTTTCGCTGGTATACGGTATTAAGACTAAGCCTTCAGTTTCGCATTATTTCACTTCTGTATCTCTCTAAGACCTCTCGTTTACAGTTCTCAATATAATAGCTTTGAAAAAATCGTTTCATGATTAGTGTTGAAACTTTTAGAACTGACTCAAGAATGGACTGCCTCGGAAAACTATAGTACTTATGGTCTGTCTATTTCAGCACCACTCAGGACCAACACTACCGATGTTCGTCAGCGCACGACAATCACTGTATGGTCCATGTCCAGTTGAAATGGATTGCCCACATTGTCAGGTAATGGCACTACTCTTAGATCAAATAATATTGCTTGAAGGCTACATCGAATAATATTGCTTGAAGGCTATATCTTAAGCTTTGGCTAGGACATTGTTGGAAGGGAAATGTTCCAAGGGGTTGTTCACAGTCTATGACCCTGACCGGTCCGACGCTATCACGAAATGGGTTACATACGTATCGATTATGCTGACTCAGATGAAGAACTGGTGAGCGGAAGGAGTTAGCGTGCCGTCCATCTTTCACTCTCGATCGATGCATATCTAAGAGTGCGTTCATACTTTGCGTAAGCGTTTTGAGCGTCTCAGTGTGTTGATTTTTTCAAGCGACTAGGAAATTATAGGTATATACAGGGGAGAGGGGCAAAAAAGTCACTTCGACCGAGTCACATATCAGCAAAGTTTTCGCTGCCCAGACAGAGGACGTGGATACGAGTACCAGGGCGGAAGATACCCAAGATGTTCCTCTATAAGCAGGAGCTGGCTCTCGCCCATCACCTTCATGTACACCAAAATATGAAGTCATCTCCAGTCGCAGCCTGACTGGAGAAGACCTTTGGAATTCACGTCACCTCCAAACAGCTGCGAAACTTCTAGTATGGAGTCACCCATGGATAGCTACCTGGAGACCAGTACTCTCGATCTTGACCTCCAACATCGAGCAGCTCCGACAACGTCGCCACGGTCTAGGACATCATCTTCACCACAGTCGTCAAGGCGCGGGTTGATGGTATGGACCGGACGTACCTGGAATGGGAAGACCAATATTTTCTTCGTGGACCCCGGACATAAGGTGAGCGCTGGCGGTTACATTGAGCAACTCGTGAAGAATATCCTCCTCACATGTCGTCGCCCGTACCTTCTTGGAAACTGTACTGCTACAGCATTGGGTGCCACCACATGGAATCGAAGGGCGTTGGAGAAACTCTCGCCTACTTGGAATGGAAGGGGGCTGAGTACCTAAAGAAGATGGAATATCCAAGTAGGTCACCTGACCTGAATCCCCTCAATTACCCGGTTCGGGCGGAGTTCAAATACGGTGGCGGAGAAATCGACTATCTCGCTGATCTCAGGCACCACATCGCGGTCGCGTGCCAGAATCTCTCGATGGCGCTCGTCCAGAAGGCTGTGGCGGAGTGTCATGAGTATTTAATATGCTCTTTAATATGGTGGTAAAAATGTCCGATCAGAATTTAATAAAGTGTAACTTATAGCGCCTCGAAAGTCAATGAAGAAAAGTGACTTTTTTTGCCCCGCCCTGTATTATCGCTACAAGCACTGGTGGTACGCTCGATGCGCTGATGGACGCTGGAAAAGCCGATGGGTGCCAAACGCTGCCGCCAAACGCACTTTAACTCTTTTGGCGCATCTGTTCGATGCTTCCGCCCGGTAGCCATGCCTTGTTATTACGGCGGAGCGTGCTTATTCTTCTGCTTCTTAAACCTCGAGGCAAATTTAATTATATTATAATTGCAATTTTTTCACAGAAAAGAACCTAGTTACGACGCTTTTTTACTACTTTGCACAGTTGTGCAATATTCAAGGCAAACCATACCTTGAATTTTTCTATTTTCGAGCTAGCTAGTACTGAATTACCCAGGAACTTAGACGCACCCACGCGAAGGCTACCCATTCGTTCTATCTTCAAAAAAAATGTCCTTCGCACGTTTGCCCAGTGTTTAGAAGCAGGGTTTCATTGTGCAAAGTTCGTGATTTCAATCGCAGCTGTAATAGAACAAAAAACAGTTAACCGCCATATGTACAATGGGCTACAGCAGCAGCTGCAGAGATGACTTATGGAACCTTTCTGGTCTCATAGCTTCCTTAGTCTCTAGTATTCCCTCAATTCCCTAGGGGGGAAGGGATGGTCGGTCTGGTATTTGGTCGTTGGAAGCAATAGGTATTTTTGTCCGCAACTGCTATTCCTGATGATAGGGTGTCTATGTGTCTGACCACCATTCGCCACTGACGGTGAAAGTTCGGAAAGTCTAGTAAGTTGAGGCTGTGGACAGGACTGCGGAAAGGAAGTTAGAACAAGTCGAAAACCTTCCCCAGCGTCAGGACTACCCCGAATGGAAGTTTTATTTCAACCAAGTTGCGCTCGTTTTTTTTACAAACCAGGAAGCTTGTTTATTTGTAGGCACACATTGTGTCGCACATAGAACGTGTGGCAGGAGTTCTGCCATGGATTCTGTGCGGTATCTGCGTACTGCTTGGTTTTTTCTTATTTCTTGTCCCATGGTGTTTCTGTGGGCTACCATTTTGTATGGACCAGTGCCTCGATGTGGTACATTCCTGCCCAGCTTGCAAGCGCCATCTCGGCCGTTTCAATCGGCTTTAGCCGTAATGCCTTTCTTACTTTTTTTTTCGCACATATAGTATTGCATCACATATTGCTAATTTACGATTCGTTCACAGAGTTCGTTGTTCTTAGAGACATTCTGGAGGCATCTAATCATCAGGCAATCTGTACACATTTTTTTCTTGCGATTACGGTTTTTCACCCTCTCACAGCTCTCATAAAATAATATTTTATGCAATTTGTTAGATTTTTTTTTGTATTTATGTTCCTACTTGCCTAGAAAGCGATTTCCCCATAAGAGGACTGTACGGAGCTCTGTATTCAAGCATATCGTTGATTATGTGCAAGCCAGTTCGTTAATTAGTGATAGCCAAGGGTTCTAAAGACTAGAGCATTATGATGTTCGTTGCGCAGTCGCTTTTAATAAATCTGGACGAGTTTATAAATTTAGGAAAACAGTTGGCATACAGTACTGCCGAAAATTGCACGTGAAATTAAATGAGTCGTTTCTGTGAATACACACATTTGGGCCTACGCGCTCAGTGTAACGCGCGGTTTGGGGTACTGTACATAGACTATTTCCCTAGACCTATAATGTGGTTAAGTATTGAATGTTTACTGCGATAGTATGTTTGGCCTTAAACGTATTGTTGTATTGCCCAATCCCTCGATTTCTATCTTCTCTTCATTTCCTTTCAAGCTTGCATAATATTTCCTCGCATAGTGATGAATGTATCTAATGTTGACTGTCCCCGCTTCTGATCTGCATCATACTGGCTTCTGTGCTCTGAGATATGGCCTCCCATTGCTAAGGTGATGTGATAGTCTGGCTCTGCGCATTCCTTTTTTCATAATATTAGTTTGATACGTTGTCGGGTATATAGACGAATAAATTCATATCAGTACTTGTTGATTGCTGACAGCTGACAATAAACTCAAGGACTTTTTCCCCATGAGCGGATGGGCAGAGATTTGCAGCCATTGCGACTTCTTCATTTGCACCCCTACTCATTATTTTTTAGAAAGAAGAACACATAATTGAGGACGTGGAACGTCCTGCCACTAAGGAAATTTACGCAAAATACGACCCTCCCCCTACGGAAGTCCCTTATCTGGTGCGATATTTACTCATCCTACCTACCATGTGCCCAAGTTTTCCCAACTTATTACTTTCGGAGTTTTTTTTTCTAAAATGTGCAGTTTTCCCCCGAAAAAAATGCGGTGCCGTTGAGAAGGGAGAACAACACAACCATCCTCTCTCCAACGAACAACTAAACCTGCCCCGCCCCGACCCATCGCCGGGGCTTATCATCGTACGATGTGCCCTGACTGTCACCGTCAGTCCTCGCCCATTGCTTATCGCGGAATGTGACCTGAACTGAATGGATGAAAATTGTTTAACAACGGGGTGAAACCGCAAAATTTCGTTCAAAGAACAGACACAACGGTCTAAAGAATCTTCCAAAATATTCTTCTCACAATTCTTAGAAAATTTCAAGCTTCTACATTCAGAAGTTTCCACTGTTTTTCAACATTCAGATGCGGTGAGTCTTCGGGACAGCGAATACTGGGAATAGAAATGTTAAGAGCGTTTAGGAGCACTTTATTCAGATGAGCATAATTGAGCGATCATGGTGGTGATTCACGCAGATCAGGTGCTCTTTCCAAGGCGTCTGTAGGTTCCGATCCAAGCCTTGCATGATGGACAGTGATGTTCAACGTCTTTGAACGTCTCCACACAGAATGGCACCTGAATAGTTGAAGTAGTAATAGGAGAGTTTGAGGGTACCAATAATCTTGGGTTGGAGGGGTGTCTTCAAAGAACTCCTTGTGCAAAGTAGTATTCTCGCGGAGATGAGTTCTTCATGAGCCTGAAGGAGGGGAGAAGTCCTTGAACCATTTCAATGGGCGCTACAGTCCATATGCCGGTGGTAGGGTGGACGTGGCTGCGTACTTCAAACATGGATAAAGACTTGTATTATGTTATATATTTCCATTCGAGACAACTGCAATCCTGTCTTTTGCTAGATAATGACGTAATGACTACAATTGTCCTCAGTGGCAATACATCAACAAAAACGGGGAGAGCTCCACAATGTTAAAATGAAATACGCGGACACGCCCACCTCAGCTAGGAGATAAGTAGTAGGTTGGATGATGTCTTGGACAAGGAGTCCTTTAAGCAGTCCCCTTTCTTCCTCAGGCTTATCAGCGCCAACAAACATCGCAGAAAAACACTATCAAATTCTTACCCATAAAAAGAAGAGTGGAAGAATGAAAATGCCTGCGATAAGGATCACCAGAAATGCGACATAGGTGAAAAACCCGTTCACAAAGTGCAGCTCAGTCTCGCCATGATTCTGGAACTCATTCCGAGATTAACCGGTTCCTACGTCATAGCAGGTTTCGTTTTAATATCCATTCGGCTTTTCTGCCCATAAATTAATTTACAACAAAAAAGGAAAAATTTTCGACGTCAGTCAATCACGTTGGGATTGCAACGACGGCAATTCAAATTCATAGTTGCATCTGAATTCATATCTGAGCCATACGATGTCTACAAAGGGCAAGTCGCCGAATAAGCGCAGAAGAACCTGCTAGTCCGACTTCGGAGGCGTGGAAGGCATGATACTCCTGGGATCATGGGGACCCGGGCGATTCTATCGTCGGCAAGTCAGGTCACGTCGCGCACATCGCGTCGCGGCGTCTCGCGCGGCGGCGCGGTGCGACAATTCCGGAGTTGCATTACCGACATACAAATGAGTCTCGAAGACCGCGTATTCACAAGTTCCGAAAAGCCCAAAATTGGATCAGTAATTTTGAACAAATAACGTGGGACCAGTCTTACACCCCTTTACTTTTGAATGCGGAAAAAACAATCATTGATCATCATAGGAAAATGGGACAAGCAGTACAGGATTAACATAAACAATATGGCTTGATGATCATTTTAACAATTTCAACGAGCACGACGCAGCAGGACTCGTACGCGGCGCCCACCAGCGCGGCGACCTACTTATCATCGACGATAGAATCGCCACACACCCGGGATCATGCGCAGTGTTACTACACCGCTAGCCCCTACCTCAACATCGCATCGTCAGGACCATAAAAAATGCTTCGCGATTGCATTCATAAGCCATAAGTATTGAAGTCCAGATAGGGACTCGTATATGCGAAGTGACTTATCAACTAGAGAAAAGGGGTTATTCCACTGAAGATAAACGACAAATGTCGTTTGTACTCAAAGTTTGAGGTCCCATCCAGGCATTGGGGAGGCATACGCAGCATCCGCGCCAATAACTGATTCACATGACGTACAGATACCCACTCAGATACCACACGTACCCTCGAAATACCCGAGATGGGATAGGCGTGGCTGCGTACTTCAACTGTTTCTGTCCAACACTGACCATAGTGACACTGGTCTCAGTCTGAAATATCCGACAAGTAAAACGTTATATGCCATGCTCGCGTGCCACGCCAACTTCGTTTTAGGGATAAAGAGTGAAGCAGTGCTGCAACCTGTCGACTCTCTCGACTCTCTCTGTGTGCAAAAACAAAAACAGGGATCCGGTCTCAGGATCTCTTACCTACTAGGCCACCACTACCAGCTGGACATGTCCTACCGCTGGGGACCATTTCCAGAAAACGATTCCCCCATTCACGTCCCCTAGTAAGAACACCCGCTAGTGGAACCTTCTCAACAATGTATAGCGCCCGTGAAAAAATCAACTGTCAAAAAATTGCCTCAGACCAATCATCCGTCCAGCGACCAGCTGCGACCCTCCTCGCGCTGGGGATTCCCCAGCGTAGGATGTGCCCTAAGGTAGATTTGAGAACAACATTAGAAATGCGTCTGATGATGTAGGTCCCACCACAAACGGATCTTTTGGCCAGGGAACCATCCCTAGTGAGTGTGGGTGTAAAGAACCATCTGCAAGTTCACAGATGATGGCTCTTTAACAAATAAACCCAACAAGGGAACCCCAACAGGTCGATCCGGCCATTTACAATGAGATGTATACGTATGGACGTGTCTTGAGCCGCTGAATCCAAATCTGCCCTCCGATTTTGCGGAACGATTCTCTGAAGGGAGTTACGGACCATTTAATCTTTGCTGTTTGCACAAGCTGACCAGGAAAGGCCAACACGTCAGCCCGGCCATTTGCAACGAAATGTACATCATTGTACTCACCTTGCCACGATGAACACAAGACTATCTTTAAAATTTGCGGAACGATTCTCTGAGCGGAGTTGTGAGGTTTTTCTTTATTGCTTTTCTTCTTCCGGGCGCGCCAGCGCCAAAGCGTTAGCACCTGTAGCGCAACTCACAGCGCTCTTCGCGCAAAACAGGTATCATATTCGTGTTCAGGGGTCAAATAACCCCTAGAGACGTCACCCCAGCGGAATCCGAGGTTCTAACTCATTTTCGAGAAAATGGGTTATGAATAGCTGTGGCTGACTGATAGCCAAAGCGATACTACGACTACCATACTGATGATGACTGGTTTTCCAACTGAAATACCTCTTCATGTGCCTTTTCGCAAAGACATTACCCGGCTTACTTATTCTTGCCGTTTGCATCATCGTCCTCTTTACCACGAGGTAGTTCCATCTCGAGACCATTCACCAACGGTAGGTGAGCTCCCCTATGCTTTCGATTACCCATGAAACAGCACACATTTTCCAAGTTAGGTGGAAATATCAGATTCGGCTAGAAATTTGTCCCCAGGGGTAGTTTGACCCGCTGAACATGAATATGATGGTATTTCATTGCAAAAACCCTTGTGACATGTGGTTATCCTCATAATAAAAAAGTTTTCAAGAGGAACCCTACATGGGGAATCGCCCGCCTTTCGTTGGCAACTAATCAAGAAATTAGGCGAAATGGCCAAATAGAAATTTCGGAGGGCTCATACCAAGTGTTTTGAATGAAAAGCAAAAGATTTCGATAGCCAAGGATTCCAACATTCGACCTCGTGTCTCTGAAGCAATGCACTTATCCACTAGGCCATCGGCGGCTTGCCGCATGCAGTTATCCTTCTCAACTTGAGCAAACGGAGCTAAGATTAAATGGTCCGTAACTCCCTTTGGAGAATCGTTCCGCAAAATCGGAGGGCAGATTTGGATTCGGCGGCTCAAGACACGTCCATATTTATACATCTCACTGCAAATGGCCGGATCGACCTGTTGGGGTTCCCTTGTAAGCGTAGTGCGCATCATTAAAAAAAATCACTCGAGCTGCAATGCCAATCGTATGAACGACTCAATTGAACGTACTCTGAGCTCTGATTGATTACAGGACGCACAAGGGTGCAAAACAGTAGTTCGCAGAATTCGCCAGCTCTCATAGAGAACCGGAGTAGGTACTTATTGAGATCCACGATTACCCAGACGAGTTCCCAAATACGCCGTCTGGTTCGCTGCTCCAAACGCCTTTTTTCATTGCAGTGAAACCATTTCAACAGGAAATGATGGCTCCATCAGTTTGAGAAAACATTTTACCTCATTTTGTTAGTGCGGTGCGAATCCCAGTGAAAATCCCACCACATCCATGGTCTGAAGCTTAGGTGGCGATCGCTCGCTATTTACAGAGTACCGACTTCATAGAGAACCGGAGTAGGTACTTATTGAGATCCACGATTACCCAGACGAGTTCCCAAATACGCCGTCTGGTTCGCTGCTCCAAACGCCTTTTTTCATTGCAGTGAAACCATTTCAACAGGAAATGATGGCTCCATCAGTTTGAGAAAACATTTTACCTCATTTTGTTAGTGCGGTGAAAATCCCACCACATCCATGGTCTGAAGCTTAGGTGGCGATCGCTATTTACAGAGTACCGACTTCTTCGCAGCGCTGAGGTGAGCGTTATCACAAGGAATGCTGAGTTATGGGCAAAAGTCGTGCCCCAGGCGGGAGTCGAACCCGCACCTCACGCTTTCCGGGCGAGTGCGCTATTTTTCACAACTCAGCATTCTTGTGATAATATTTGGAACGCGAACTCCAAAAACAGCACCTCATAACAAAACAGCTGAGGTGAGCATTTACGGCACCACACCACGGAACGTAATGTGAAGAGGGTCAACTCGGTCGCGCCGGTCTCGGTAAAGGCGTGGATTTCAGCTCACAAAGGAGATTTATAAACTTTCAACGTGCACACCGGTAAAACGGTGATTTTGATTTTGATCTCATGAAGCAGAACCTGGAGTCAGCAACATTAGGGCGATGGGGCGTTAGAGCGGGCAAAGCGCCAACCTTTACGGATTCAGTTTAGCAACAATTCCACGGTTAAAAACAGTGTCTGTTTGCCGACTCCCACGATCCCAATTTTTCAAACTGACCCTATTCCATTGCCTGCTATCGTAACCAGGTATTCTTCTGCAGGATAGATCTTCTGATAAATAGCATATCCTACAACTCAAAACAATCTTCGCATAAATCACGTAGCTCTAACCTATAGGGACGTCTGAAATGGTGCTCAAGTGTCCCGACAAAAGAGATTCGGAGTAAAAATCCAGATTAGCAAGAAACAAAACTAAAAAGTTCTAAGAGAGTGTTCCCGAGGTCAATCCCGGAACCCCACGCTCTTGAAGGAGCAAAGCAAGTCGGAAAATGGCCCATCAGTATCACGTCTCAGGGAGGTGTCCATAGCTCTCTAGTGTTGAACAGGGAGTCGTGAAGGAAACCGGATGGCTGCGCTTTTCGCAGCGACGTAGGGATTGACGGACTTCATTCACAAATAATTCACCGCTGGTGGTTAAGAAGTCTCCAAAAAGATGTAACGTTTCCAGAATGAGCTCCTCGCGGAACGGTGAGCAAGACTTCTGTTTTCCTTGTTTCTTGGAAGGGCCTTACCTTGACCGCACTTAAGCAATTATGTCGTGATTTCGGCCAAAAATTAACGAGGAGAATTTCTTGACCGTGCGAGTTCACCTTTGGGGACCAGCCTGAGCAACCTTGTGCCTTGAGGCCGCATCTATACAAGTGTTTAAAGCGGAAGTAATTGAATTTTCCCCACACTACGCCTTGCACATGTGTCCACACTACCGCTCCTCAACCGGGGCTTTAATTCTCATAATCAGGAAGAAAAACATGCCTTTAGTTTCTATTCAAATCAAGATAAAAGATTGCATCATGGAAACACGGATGAGGGTAGGTCAGGGAAAAAGTCAATGCGTCAAGGATGACAGAGATAGAGCGGAAAATAAACATGAAATTAGAGCAATTAAGACAATGAGAAAGCGCACAGAAGGATTGCGAAAATTTTGGACGCTGAAGGCATCAGAAGGGGTGATTGAAAGGACTTCTTATGCAAAACCACTACAAGAATGTAAAGGGTTAGAGAAAATGCGAGAAGTTCTGATTGTCGGTAACCTGAGGTCCCAACACAGATTTTCACTAGGCTGGCACTTAGATATAAATCGACTTCGGCAGTTCGGCTACGGGGGCATTCTGTACTCCGACCCATCTGGAGAGCTCTTTCATGAGCAAGACAAAAGTTGATGGGTTTTGCCATGGTGGTTAGACGAGCTTGCTGAAGCTATACAAGTGTTCATTGTTTCCACCAGCTCGGAACTTCTGAACTGGAACGAGTGAAGCACTGGAGGTACAAAATGCCCCCCCCCCCGCCGTCGCCGAACAGCGCTATCGGCTTTTAGGAGCTTTTTCAGAGATAAAGCTCCAGCGGTAAGATCACTCTATCCCAGGGAAGCACGAATGTGTCACCAGACAAACACATTTAGATCTTTCCATCCACCTTAAGTTCTACCGCGAGTCCATCTGAGGCTGACTTTACCCATAACGCAGCATTCTTGTTATAACTTTCGGAGCACAAACTGCGGTATTAAAGAAGAAGCCGTAATAATTGTGTTCCAAGGGAGCCTAGAATACATAAGCCAGCTAGAATTACCTTAAAAGATGATGACTTCTACATAGTTTACGTAACAAACCCTAGGGGGAAAGGAGCCCCCAGGGAGTGGGAACCAAATTCAAGTTCCGTAATTTCATACATTCCAACGAAGCGAGTTCCCGTTTCGCAGGAGGGGTCCGACAAATACTCTTTCAACGTTATTAGCGCCCAAACTCGAACTAGCCATAAAATACCATCACATTAATTCAGTCGACTCCCAGTCAAGCTGGTAGGCCTTTCCGGGATTCAATTCCCGGACCACTACTAACCATAAGGGGTCCATTTACCACTACAGTTGCTCTACTCCATCAATCATGGGAGGGGAGAAAAAGTGAATGCAGGGCAAAACCTTACATCATATCACGTAGTCGTGAGATTAAAAAGAAAGTAGATAGCGTGGCCTGGTGGGACAAAAGACCTTGATGCGGTCAACAGAACAGTTTAACCCTTATAAGTTGTGTATGTCCACATACTGCAACAACGCAATGGGGATTCTACTGAGTTCCTACTGTAGACGAGAACTCCCCACCAATAGAGTACAGTACATAGAGGAAGCACGCAGTGTTGCTCAGAGCTCAAACCATCTCAAAGTCAGCGAGACGTCGATGGCGTTCCCGATGATCGCGTGAAGCTGAGAGTTCTTGAGCTTGTCGTCTCAAGAACAGGGAAGACAAGCAAAGGTCAGGAAACCGGAGCTGAATGTTCGGTTCGTACACACATTGATCGAGCACTCGACGCGCAACAAGAGCTCCGTACAACTGCGAAACGAATGACTCTGACGGCAGGTTAGGGCTGATACGATATTTCGATATGAACTTGTCGCAGTTCTCATAAGGAACAAGAACAGAGAAAGCAGTTGCAATGGAGCTCACCTTACATCTGGGACAATCCAGGAGTTGCGGTCGATCTGACAGATACTTCTTGGCGTTCACCATCATTGAAGGTGTATGAGAAGCGGACCTGAATGGGTACATTACAACAGAAGGGACGAGGCCATGACTTACTTCTGAGACAGTACCTGTGAATGGGAATCGGTACGGATTTTGATGAAGGCGCCATGCTGGATGAGCTGGTCGACGACTATTTGCTGCCGCTGAGTCCGTCGCTCTGCTGACTCTGGCGCGGTATCCACTTGTGTGGAGTGCGCAGCCGCTCATCCAGCACCCCTCCCAACCCGCAACAGTACTCATCGCCATCACAAATCAAGTACAGCTCATTGGCTGGGTCGATCTGAGTACCACTCGGAAGAGTATAGAAGTTTGCTCAATTTAGAGATTTATAGGCCCATGCGATCTCCTAGCGGAACTCACCTTCGAAAAATAAACTAACCAAATAACAATGCTCACCATCATTTGGATAAAGCACAGCGAGGTCGTATTTCACCTTTTCATCGTATTTCACCCTCCCTCCTCTACTGAGTGATGATTTTCCCCTATCGCACATGCTGAACAGTGCATAGCATGGAGGAGGGGGGGGGGCAAGTGGCTGCAAAAGTGCCTTTACTGATTTTCTGGTAGTTGATTGGTGGAAAAGTCTCTTTCCCTTGTCGGGCGTCCCGCTCGACGCCAGATTTTCAGGAAAAAAGAGTTAGTATAAGGAAAACTAAGAACTGCCCAATAGACTCGAAAAGGTCTTATCAGACTTTAGTTACTGCACTGTGAGTGCGCTACAAATTGGGAGATTTTGCAAAACTTCCTTTGCTCAACGTGATGGCTCGCCTCGCTACAAAGAACGGGTCTAAAATGCATGTCAAATAAAGCTTAAGGTATCCGGGAAGTGATGTCACGAAGGTAATATGATACTCACGCTGCAGCGCTCGAAGTCCGACGGGATCATACCAAAGAATGCGCAATAGAGTCCCCGTTCTCATTGTCAAAGACGAGCAGGATTCAAGGGGAACAGTGATAACTCCAAAAGCAAGCGAATAATCTTATCCGAACGATGGCGCAGAACCGTTTAACTCAGGGCGCATTACCCTCATTCCCCTGGAAATGCCAGCGAGGGTATCATCCGGTCACTGGGGTAGGGGAGCCGCATTTCACCTCGAGAGATTTGTTCCCGATTGTTGATTTTTTCTCATTTCACGCGCGCTGTTCCCAACCAGCTTCCTTGTTGGTGGTGACTGCTCTTGTTGGTCCATGGGAAGTGTCTACCCTCCTCCTTCTCTCGACGGCAAAGTTCTAGGAACGTTTCGGATCAAGGCACGATAATTGTTGTCAACTGCAAACCAGATCCAGATTCTGTTCTCTGATACATACATACCACTTCAATCGACCGATCATCTTACCAGGCTTTCCGAAAGATTTCCGCCGCCGAGGGGGGGGGGAGGAGGGGATATGGGCAGACACATTCAATCTACTTTGAGAATTAGTACTTCGGCGGTGCCGCCGTCTCGTCGAGGGAGGAGGAGGAGGGTGTACAACACCTGTGAAACGGATAGGTCAACAACCAAAAGAATTTTCCCAAGGTCAAATATCACGCTCCCCTCCAGTGGTCAAATAACACCTCCTTTGAGGGTTCTCCAACGCCCTGAATTGGATTGTTGGTAGTCGGCTAGTGAAGTGATCATAGCGATGAAGGAAATTTAAGTTGGTCATTCTTTGCAGGCATTTCCCACATCGCGGCGATGTGCCCTGCTCGCCATCGTCATCCCCCAAACCTCTGAGCCCTCAGCCTTTGCTTAGCAGACTTCTGGACGAAGCGTCCTGAGCAGAGGATGTGAAGCAAACTGGTTTCTCATATTCTAATGACCCCTTTCCTACACTGATCGGCACATCGGCACTTGCCAGACCGTTTTTCCGCATCTCAAGTGGTCGCTCACGCTCTAATCGGGTCGAGAGACGACGGGAATTATTTAGACCAAGTAGGAAGCTGTAACAGACCATAACAGATGCCTACCACTGTTGTCTACGGAGTGCCCATCGCTTTGAATAGAAGTCGTCTCAAGCGGATCCTTCTTTCAGGTTTCGTTCTCACATTATTCTCAGCTACTCTTAGGCAGTACTGTTTCATTTCATTTCAAAGTTTTCGTTTCATTTCAAAGGGTTTTGACGTTTTGCAGGTCCATGCTGTGATCTTCTCGTGTTATTCTCCTTTACATCTGCACTCGCGTGCCTTGTACTAATGTTTTTCGCAGTACCCACACAACTGCAGAATTTTCATCGAAGCAGGGAGATGTTTGCGAAAAGAATGGATCACTTAAAGGTGAGCGATAGAAGAACGGATGATAATCCCAAATGTAACCAAACGACAACGCTTGATGATCAAACGTTTCTGGGTTGCGCCATGCATCCGACTGTATCCCGACTGGTGGTGTTTTTCTGAATGCCAACTTGCAATGGTGCCTGGGCTCAGCATTGCATAAATTTTAGTGATTTTCTTCGTCCGTTCCTCGCTGACACAGTTGCCGGTTAGAAATCTGAATGCGATCCCCGCGCTCAAACCATTCGCAGCCAGTCCTTCATTTTGTCAAGTATTTCTGTCCTCATCAAAGCTATCCCATTTTCGCGGGACTTCACATTAAAGTGACGAAGCGCTGCCAGCCCCTCAGTGCCGTATGGCAGTTCTGACACCTACTCACAGGGGGGGGCAATAAAAAAGTCACTTTCCTTCACTGACTTTCGAGGCGCTACAAGTTACAGTTTATTGGATTCTGATCGGACATTTCCACCACCATCTTGAAGAGCATATTAAATACTATCATGACACTCCGCCACAGCCTTCTGGACGAGCGTCATCGAGAGATTCTGGCGCGATAGTCGATTTCTCCGTCAGCGACCACCACACTGAACTCCGCTCGGACCGGCAATTGAGGGGACTCAGGTCAGGTGACCTACTTAGATATTCCATCTCTTTTAGGTTCTCAACGCCCTTCCATTCCACAGTGGTAGTTGCACCCAGTGCTGTAACAGGACAAAGTTTCCAAGAAGGTACGGGCAACGACATGTGGTCCCGTGAGTGGAGAGGATATTCTTCTCGAGTCGATGTAATGGCCAGCACTCACTTTCAGTTCGGGGTTCACGAAGAAAATATAGGTCTTTCCATATCAGCTTCGTCCGGTCCATACCATCAACCCGCGCCTTGACGACTGTGGTGAAGATGATATCCTAGACCGTGGGCGACGTTGTCGCTGTTCGACGGTATGGAGGTTTTGCCAGACGACGAGTACTGGTCTGCGCAGGTAGGCTAGCCACGGATGACTCCGACCAAAGTTTGTGCGCTGCTTGGGTGCTGAGGCGTGAGATTTCGGAAGGTCTTGTCCAGTCAGACTGCTACTGGAGATGACTTCATATTTTGGTGTACATGAAGTTGGTGGGCAAGAGCTAGCTCCACCTTATCGAGGAACAACTTGGGTGTCTTCCGCACTGGTACTCGTATCCACATCCTCTGTCTGGGCTGCGAAAACTTTGCTGACATGTAACTCGAAACGAAGTTGACTTTTTATGGTTCCCCCCTGTATTGTCTGCTCCCACCAAAACTCAAGACTTTAGTTTTCTATCACGAGTTCATGCTTGGCTTTTGGATTTTTTCTGATAGTAATTATTTGTTAGTCTGCAGGTGACATGATAAAACAACTTGGTCTTGGGGCGGGAGGATTTTGCTATGCTGCCATAAAACGAGCAAACCTGCAGAACTCGTCCAGAGAGGCTGCCAGGTCCATGGTTCTTTCTTTTTTTCTGCCCAGAAGAGGTATTCAGCACAACTCAGGTTTTGTAATTGAGAGCCTCTATTCACAACGGCAATAAGTCAGTCCAAGATTCTGTTAGTGAATACGATAGGGTACAAGGAAGGGAAGGGAAGTTATGGGCCAAGGGCAGTTAGGTGGTGGGCGTGGTATGGAGAAATTTCTCAAAACCCGATGGGTTCAGTTGTGTACGTTTTTGCGCCCATATATTATGTATTGATGGTAATAAATGGGGCTGAGCTTGTGCAATGGCAAATGGGACGCTTACCGTGCACACACTGGATCCATCCCGGATCGGGTTGTGCCCAGGCCAACTAAGCCTTCTGTCCTCCGCGGACGATAAAATGGTGACTTCGTCCCAGAGAACAAGAACACTGACTTGTACATCAGCTGTCCCCCAGAAGTCACATTCGAAGCCTCAATCGTATTCATTAAGCTACTACAATTTTAAATGGAATTAGAATGCGTGCTGTATCCTAAAAGGCGATTTATTAACGGCGAAGACATTACCCCCGCAACGGCTATATAGGTAACACCCATTTTTCGTAAAAGGTAGCGTGATTCACCACCGCAGACAACGTAGCACTCTTAAGGCTCTACTGCTAGTGAGGAGGACGCAGTATCTCCACCACGAAAGCGTAGCGGCCTAGTCAGCTCATCTGCCTGCGAAAGAGAGCTACCTCGGCGTGCTGTGTGTGTGTGGGGTGCTCTCATGAGTACAGTTCAGTACATCCAGATCACAGTTAAGGCAGCGAAAACCTCTTGTAAATGGTGTCATGTAGCAGCATTCGCACCAGGATCTGGTAGATTCATAAACAGGTGTAAGGTCAAGTAGCTGAGAAATACTCGGCTACTTTGCACGCGATACCGCAACAAGCGTGTCCTGAACCACACCCCCGTTGTCATGTTTGTGCGCGTCGCTTCGGTTCGCTAGTCCAATATTGCCACTCTCACATCCTCTGTCTCTAGACTATCGCACGGCTTCGCAACGTCTCTTCGCCTCTCACTTGGGCTTCAATATTATTTATCAACTGTGAGAAGAGAAGCCCGCTTATGGTTAGGCGGTTTCGACAGCTGTTTGCTTAATAAAGTCAAGTCAACTAGCATCTATGAATGCTTGGGACCCAGTGTCCATAATCATTGTTGCTCATTTGCAAAAAGAGTCGGCGACACCTTGACCCCTTCTAGTTCCCTCTAAAAAGCGCGATTTTACAGAAATTTCTGAACGGATGATGTCTGGTCACTTCACGCCTTCAAAGATATCACACGCTTTAAAAGGCAGTCTGTGGACAACAATATCAAACCAGGTAACCTGGAAGAACTGCTTCAATCAGCACCACAAGAATGGCAGGTAGAACCAGCATCTGAGTTGCAAGAGCTTAGCATCGAAGGAAGAAGTCCTCGTAGTGATGAGCCCTTGACAAAAAATATTCAATGTCAAGGCCCTCCAGGAGCTGCAGGTGATCTGTTCTCATGAAGTCAGCTCTTCTCCACAGACAAATCCATGTTTAGGGCTTGATGGATGGGATGGAACCGATGGAGCCACGGGTCTTGATGGTCCTCCTGGAGTTGACGGGGTTGCTGATGTGTTTGAAGAGCCGGTGTCTCGTGTGTCCGGCTGGAAAGCCAGGCAGACCTGGTCCTCCAGGAGAGAGAGGATCACCAGTAAGACACTCATGCCCGTTCAGGGTCACAGGGTACCTGTCAACTAGATATTCTTTTACTGCGAGGGTCCAGGGGCATTTTATCCTTGCATCTTCTGTCCGAATACTTGGAGGGAAGAGGGATAAGGTGGAATGAACAAGGAAAGAAAAAAATAAACAGAGGAGCTCCGGTTGACAGATGCCCTGAGACGAGAAAATGTATCTGGGCGCTCCCATCAGTGTCTGTCTTGCAACCCCTGTTTCTAAACACTTCCATACCTTCCCTTTGAAGGGCGAAAAAGGAATTAAAGGCGCTACCGGCGAAAGCGGTGAAAATGGAAACCCTGGCGAAGCTGGTGTCGAAGCAGGACCCATGGGATTCCTCTGGAGCGGGCCAGGACCCCAAGGAGCGCCAGGAATACCAGCTCCAGACGTCATTACCGGTAAAGGACGACTAGGTAGGACTTGAGACAATGTTTAGATTCACATCTTATAGAAATGTTCAAGGTCCACCAGGTTCACAGGGCACTACAGGAGAGCCAGGACCAGACGGAATACCGGGCGAGTCCGTCCCGAACACGGAGACCGCTGTGGGTGCAAAAGGAGCGCCAGGCCCACCAGGAAACGATGGCTTGAAGGGTGAACGAGGTGAACCAGGCCCTGACGGACCACCTGGTCAAGACATTGAGTAGGTGAACGTCATATTAACGAGAACAACCAATAAATTTCTAGCCTTTCAGTTTCTGCCCATGTCCAGCAGAAACATCGAGCGGAATTTCCTATACACCCTTTTATACGGTACAATCCTATTATTTTTAAAAAATCATACAGTTTTATGAGCAAACTTTCGGGAAACTACGTTCTCTTCAGGAACCTTTGACAAACTATCCTGTGTGGCCAGCAGCGCAGGAACGAAACAACTTGTTCTCACAGCGTCCATTCAAATGAATAAACAATAATCTTACACTTGATACATTTCCCATGTGATTCAACTGTATCGTGTGTACGACTGACTGATCATTTGTGACTTCAAGTAAAGACTAAGAAATAATAACAGATTTACTGAAAACAACAACATGGGAAAAACATTCATGGACGTGGTCCGCCAGGAACTCCCGGTCGGGCTTGAGCTGAACGCTGGCCAAAACGAGGAGGAGGATTGCGGTCCTTGCGAGCATCTCGGGATCTGTTACGTACCACCTT
>MU911922.1:180228-255520 GCA_036418165.1 Cooperia oncophora | reverse complement strand
AGAAGGTAATCGTAGTGTGCTCTCTTGGCGCCAACGCCAAGAGTGAGCGTCTCATACTCGTAACCAGGATGTTGAATTACCCCTACAATACCGCCCCTAATTTTTGGAAAAAAGGCGGATTAATCCGCCGCAGACCGCCGCAAAGCGCCCCAAAGCGCCGCACTGCCATAACTTCTTCCAAAAAGGGTGATGGGAGAAGCAGCAGATATATTTAGATTCGTCTCTGTGTGGCGAGTCTAACGGTGTATGACCCGTCAAATTTCGATAGATAGGTCATCAGCTTTTTCCTGAAAACCGGTCAGATTCCGCTATAGGCTATAACTCAGTTTGTGTAAGCTTTTCTCATATAGAACCCTAATGGTTAGACGGAGCTCGCCAAGCTCTATAAGATAGCATTCTGAAAAACTGGAAAAGTTGAAAAGTTATCACTGCTCCCTATCGAAGTACCCGAGGATACTAGTTAGCGAGCGAGTCTCGCTATAATTGTAACCAGAGGGTATTCGCTGGGAACTGAATCATTCAGGAATCGAATAATGTAGTGTGTCGCGTAAGAAGTGATTAAAAATTAGATAGTTGTGTTCCCTGAACGATGCTGATCATTACAGTGCCAATTTTTCTGAAAATTACGGGCTTTTGCTTGATTTTGCGGGCGATATAGCCTTTTCAAAAGCAAAAAATCTCGAGCACCGGTTCAGTTCGGACCACACGAGCACAACGGGCCGGATGCATGGAGCCCTGTTTTCCCTAATATCCGCGAGATTTATGAATGAAGTCAAAAAGTAGGGCTTTTTAGCCAACTGAAATGTGCACTTCGTGCGATGTTTGACGATTCTCAGCGTTTTCAAATAAGATTTCTGGCTCTCTGAGTGGCCCCATAATTTCCATAAAAAAGTTTCATACAGAACATCTTCTTCTTTCTAAGAGTATGGTGGAAAATAGTGGTATATTCAAGAGTGGCTGGTGTTACCGGGTGCCAACTTCGAGACTTCATTTCAAAGCAAAATTTTCGTGTTTTCCATAAGGAGAAAATCCCAACCAAAGTTGCACCATTGGAATCCTCATGAAAAATGCTATATTCATATGAAAATCACCTCACGAAACTTCCTACAACCTTTCTCAGTTTTTTCCCGGGTATCTGCCCTGTCAGCGGTCAGTCGACCTCCTAAGTACAGTCGTCATCCTTCAACCTGATTAGGGCGGTCGGAGGACCGCAGACGCGAGTGCCCCAGCGACCGCGTCACAAGTAGCAATCTGTCGGCGGCGCGGGGCCAGCTACCCTGCGTCCTCTCACTCCCTGCGCGCTCGACACGCGCCGCATAGTACTCTGCCGCCTGCCCATTGACGGCTGGCGCGGCGATCAGCTGATTATCGACTCGACGAAGCCGATTTTTCTCCAAAAATCGTCTTATTTCGGCCGGCTTTTGAGAATGTGAGTTACTTTTTTTCTTTTCTTGATAAATTGTATTAGTGCCTTGCTCTTTTGTTGGTTTGGTGTAATTTTGTTGTTTTAAATGCTTTTTCGCTATTGTTTTTGCATTTTCAGGTTTCGTCTGTTTTTCCCCCATTTCTTCCCCTATTTCGGCTTCTTTTCATTACTGTGTCTGTTCACTGATGTGTTCCTATCTTTGCTGAGAACACTCTCTGACACGGTTTTGAAGACTAGAGCTGCTTTTACCCCGCGTGTTCTTCAAGTTGCCCGTAAAAATGCCGGCTGGTGAGTATTTTAATTTATTTTTTGTTTATTTTTTTTTTTGTTGATATATTCTTCATTACTATACCATTGTTGTGTTCTATGCTACGCGAAGAAACACACTTTGGCATGGTTTTGGAGCTTATGTTTTTTTAAAAATGAGCTTTTTTCATAAGTTGTGCTAGTGCCCGTTATTTGAGGCGGTCGGTGAGAGTTTCGCTCACGGAGCGCAAAACGTGGTATACAAATCAGAAGTGAGTCGCCACACGTGTGCCTCGTAGCATAGTGGGGTAGCGTTCCCGAATACAGTATACGAGGTCAAAGTTTCGAATCCTTGGTGGACGTGCTCTTTTGCATTTTGAAGGCGAGAATGGCTCAGTTAAGAAAAGCCCTCTTCATAGCATTTCCTGATAATTGCAGGCTGTGTTAGAACCTTCCAGAGAGCACTGATGCAAAAATGCAAAAGAGCACGTCCACCAAGGATTCGAACCTTTGACCTCGTATACTGTATTCGGGAACGCTACCCACTATGCTATTGAGGCACAACGTGTGGCGACTCACTTCTGATTTGTATACCACGTTTGCCCTCCGTGAGCGAAACTCTCACCGACCGCCTCAAATAACGGGCACTAGCACAACTTATGAAAAAAGCTCATTTTAAAAAAACATAAAGCTCCAAAACCATGCCGAAGTGTGTTCTTCGCGTAGCATAGAACACAACAATGGTATAGTAATGAAGAATACATCATACAAAAAAAAGAATAAACAAAAAATAAATTAAAATACTCACCAGCCGGCATTTTTACGGGCAGCTTGAAGAACACGGGTGTAAAAGCCAGCTCTAGTCTTCAAAACCGTGTCAGAGAGTGTTCTCAGCACAGGAACACATCAGTGACACAGCAATGAAAAAGAAGCCAAATAGGGGAAGAAATGGGGAAAAAAACAGACGAAACCTGGAAATAGCAAAAACAATAGCGAAAAAGCATTTAAAACAACAAAAATTACACCAAACCAACAAAAAGAGCAAGACACTAATACAATTTATCAAGAAAAGAAAAAAGTAACTCACCTTCTCGAAAGCCGGCCGAAATAAGACGATTTTTGGAGAAAAATCGGCTTCGTCGAGTCGATAATCAGCTGATCGCCGCGCCAGCCGTCAATGGGCAGGCGGCAGAGACTATGCGGCGCGTGTCGAGCGCGCAGGGAGTGAGAGGACGCAGGGTAGCTGGCCCCGCGCCGCCGACAGATTGCTACTTGTGACGCGGTCGCTGAGACACTCGCGTCTGCGGTCCTCCGACCGCCCTAATCAGGTCGAAGGATGACGACTGTATGTACTTATCCCGCCGAGGTGTCATGTATTGATCACTCTTAATAACCTTCACCAATAGGGTCTCTTCTGTTCACTAAAAAGAGACGTGAGTACTGCCGTCCTAGAAAATGTTTCTTGTTTCAAATATGAATTTTCATCGGAATTTCAGAAACTTCGTTCCTCGAAATACAAATCCCTCCATCACTGATTGATATTTATTTTCATAGTTACTCTTCATGACCAGATCATGGAGAGTTACTAAGAATGATTCAGCTGAATTCTTGTGCTTGACAGTCGAACGTCAACATGTGCACTAATATTACCTGTTTGAACCGTTTTCGATTTCCGGGAATGGCTAGAGTTTTGCTTTTACAAGTTATCTTGGGTACCCACCATTTTCATACCACACACTGAATTTTTTCAGTATTGTAGTATTTGCTGTCCATCGTTACCGTTTGCACGAAGGTCTCCAGCCGATCGCATGTGTCGACCTCGGCGGTACCTGCATTGACATCCTTAGGCCCTTTTCGCACATAATCAACTGATGACGAGCCGAATGTGCTTGTGATTTTACAACCTGTTTGTATGGACTGGGTCCCAATAGGCTCAAATGATCTTTTCTACAAAATGTTTGTTTCTATCCAAAGTTCAGGGTAACAGTGGAGGATTTCTGAGCTATATAGGGCCAGAGCTTTATAGAGGATTTTGATTGCATAGAGCAGTGAGGCACAGAAAAATCTGGCGCATCCTTCATTCCATTGTGTAAGGTCTGACAGGAACACGAACATCAATAAGTGATGGAGGAATTTGTAAGTCGAAAAACGAAATTTCGATGAAAATTCATATTTGGAATGAGAAACATTTTCTAGGACGGCAGTACCCTCTTTTGAGTAAACAGAAGAGACCATATTGATGGAGGGAATTATTAAGACTGATCAATAGTCTATACGAACAGGTTGTAAAATCACAAGCACATTCGGCTCGTCATCAGTTGATTATGTGCGAAAAGGGCCTAAGGATGTCAATGCAGGTACCGCCGAGGTCGACACATGCGATCGGCTGCAGACCTTCGTGCAAACGGTAACGATGGACAGCAAATACTACAATACTGAAAAAATTCAGTGTGTGGTATGAAAATGGTGGGTACCAAGATAACTTGTAAAAGCAAAACTCTAGCCATTCCCGGAAATCGAAAACGGTTCAAACAGGTAACATTAGTGCACATCTTGAAATCGTTCGACTGTCAAGTACAAGAATTCAGCTGAATCATTCTTAGTAACTCTCCATGATCTGGTCATGAAGAGTAACTATGAAAATAAATATCAATCAGTTGTATCAATCAATGTATCAATCAGTGGATTTGTATTTCGAAGAACGAAGTTTCTGAAATTCCGATGAAAATTCATATTTGAAACAAGAAACATTTTCTAGGACGGCAGTACTCACGTCTCTTTTTAGTGAACAGAAGAGACCTTATTGGTGAAGGAAATTATTAAGAGTGATCAATACATGACACCTCGGCGGGATAACTAAATACTTAGGAGGTCGACTGACCGCTGACAGGGCAGATACCCGGGAAAAAACTGAGAAAGGTTGTAGGAAGTTCCGTGAGGTGATTTTCATATGAATAGATAGCATTTTTCATGAGGATTCCAATGCAACTTTGGTTGGGATTTTCTCCCTATGGAAAACACGAAAATTTTGCTTTGAAATGAAGTCTCGAAGTTGGCACCCGGTAACACCAACCACTCTTGAATATACCACTGTTTTCCACCATACTCTTAGAAAGAAGAAGATGTTCTGTATGAAACTTTTCATGGAAATTATGGGGCCACTCAGAGAGCCAGAAATCTTATTTGAAAACGCTGAGAATCGAGTATTTGTTTCAACATCCCACGAAGTGCACATTTCAGTTAGCCAAAAAGCCCTACTTTTTGACTTCATTCATAAATCTCGCGGATATTGGGGAAAACAGGGCTTCATACATCCAGCCCGTTGTGCTCGTGTGGTCCGAACTGAACCGGTGCTCGAGATTTTTTGCTTTGAAAAGGCTATATCGCCCGCAAAATCAAGCAAAAGCCCGTAATTTTCAGAAAAATTGGCACTGTAATGATCAGCATCGTTCAGGGAACACAACTATCTAGTTTTCAATCACTTCTTACGCGACACTACATTATTCGATTCCTGAATGATTCAGTTCCCAGCGAATACCCAGTGGTTACAATTATAGCGAGACTCGCTCGCTAACTAGTATCCTCGGGGACTTCGATAGGGAGCAGTGATAAATTTTGTACTTTCCCAGTTTTTCAGAATGCTATCTTATAGAGCTCGGCGAGCTCCGTCTAACCATGTAGGGTTCTATATGAGAAAAGTTTACACAAACTGAGTTATAGCCTGATAGCGGAATCTGACCGGTTTTCAGGAAAAAGCTGATGACCTATCTTTCGAAATTTGACGGGTCATACACCGTTAGACTCGCCACACAGAGACGAATCTAAATATATCTGCTGCTTCTCCCATCACCCTTTTTGAAAGAAGCTATGGCAGTGCGGCGCTTTGGGGCGCTTTGCGGCAGTCTGCGGCGGATAAATCCGCCTTTTTTCCAAAAATTAGGGGCGGTGTTGTATATACAAGTTTTTAGTGGATTTGGTGACTTAGGCAATTTTAAAATGAGCTCGAAGACGAGAAATTCTGGAGTCCAGACGGCATTAGTCTCCTCGTGGTCGCTTGCCCTCTGTTTCGAACTGCAATGCCTTCCTTAGTGGGTGGTCCTGAGGCCTTCTCAGCACGTGCCCATACCATCGCAGTCACTGCTCTCGTGCCTCCAGCTGGATCGGCGGTCTGTGTGACCGCCCTGACGTCCTCGTTTCTGACTCTGTCGAGTCGTGTCCAGCCGCAGGCTCATCTCAGGATCCTCATTCCAGCTGAGTGAAGCTGCCTTTCATGGTTCTTGCAGATAGGCCAGCACTCACTGCCGTAGAGCATCGTAGGCCTTACCGCCGCTCGCTACAAGGCCAGCACTCACTGCCGTAGAGCATCGTATGCCTTACCGCCGCTCGCTACACCTTGCCTTCGACAGTTCTCGAGCACCGCCTGCGCACAGAATGCCAGTGGACTCCCTCCATTTCATCCAGGCTGCGTTGATTCGAGCCTTCACCGCCTGGTCCACGCTGCTATCAGCTGCTAGCGCTCCCCAGGTACTGGAAGTCCTCGACTCTCTCGATGCCGTCGCCATTTTAGGATGGGTTCGTTACACGCTCCGGAGCTCATGATCTTGGTTTTCTTCACGTTCAGCCCCGGGTCCGTTCTCAGCGAGCACATCCTGCCACCGCTGCACCTGCTGGAGTTCTTTCCTACTGTCTGCTACCACGGCGATGTCGTCAGCGTAGAGGATGGTATTCAGTGGTCCCTCCATGAGTTATTTTGCCATGACATCTAGAGTCAGGACGAAGAGAAACGGGCTGACGGCTGATCCTTGGTGTATCCCAACCGTGATGTTTACCTCCTTCAAGCCGTGCGGGGTGCGTGCAGCTACTTTAGCCCCATCGTACATGTCCTTCACTATGGAGACTAGGTGCTCCGGAACGTTACGTTCTCTGAGCGCTCTCCAGAGTACAGGCCGAGGCAGGCGCTCGAATGCCTTCCCAAGGTCAGGAAGGCTAGGTAGCATGGTCGCCGCTTCTCTCGGTACTTCTCCATCAGCTGTCTGGCGATGAAGATGGCATCGCTGGTGGACCTCTCGGGCATGAAGCCGAACTGTACCTGCGAGATAGGGACAAGTTCCCTCAGCCTAGTGTTGACCAGGCGCTCGTACAGCTTCATGGTATGGGGAGTCAACTTGGAGCCGCGGCAGTTGGAGCACTCAGTCGCGTCCCCCTTCTGTTTGAAGATGGGCACTATTGTGCTGCTCCTCCACGCATCTGGCATCCTTCCTTCACCACCGCCATTACCACCACATTGATTAGAAAGTCTGTTAGCAAACCCAACCTATGCTCTCCCAGGGCCCTTCATGCCTCCATCGGTACCCCGTTTGGACCCACTGCTTTCCCAAATTTCGTGATGCGGCCTGCCGTCGCCTTGCCGTTCTCTCTTTCTAACTTTTCTAACTACGGCTGGTTTCCTGAGAATAGCCCCGTTGCTGCTCTTCACAGACTTTGCGACCCTGGTGTCCTGAGCGGCGCGATGCCGAACTTTATCCAGGCGCAAGACGAACTTGTACCCTTCTCGATCTTCCAGCTTGTCCTTGCTGTCTTCGGCACTGTCTTTTGCACACTGTAGGATGACCTCTGCTGCGTAGGTCCAGGTGTCCTGGACTGTCCGTGTGGGTCTGGGAGCCTAACCTCCAGTATTCTTCGGCCGAGGCTATCCTTTTCTACCTTGCGCATTTTCCACCACCGAATTCTTCGCTCTGCTCTCACCCTTATCTTCTTGGGGAGGTCTATGGCGATGTCTGCCAGGAGAGGCCTGTGCTGAGGGCCCAGCTCTTCCCCGGGCAGTACTTTGATATCCTTGACGGTTCTGAGAGACGATCTCCTGACCAGAACATGGTCGATTTCCGTTTGCCTCCACTGCTGTAGGTTACCTTTTGGGTCCTCTTTTTCGCGAAGAAGGTGCTACAGACTGCTATGTCGTGACTGTGGCCAGGTCAAAGATCCGTTCTCCTTCAGCGTTCCTTGCTCCTATTCCTTGGTCTCCGTGCACCCTTTCCAGACCCCTTCTGTCATTTCCCACATGGCCATTCAGATCTCCAGCTATGATGAGGTAGTCATCGGAAGCGATCTAATAACCTCGTCCAAGGCCAGGTAAAACTCATCCTTTTCCGCCTCGGAGCAACCGGATTCTGGTGCGTACACGGTCAGTACGGACCAGTATCCCTCCTTCATGTCCTTACTCACTCCCATGATTCGATCACTGATTCTGTTCACGGAAGAGACGCACTTCTTGAGGGATTCTGATACCGCTATGGCCACGCCATTCCGTTTGGTGCCTGCTCCATTGTAGAAGAATTTGACATCTTCTCCATCTCGCGAGCCTTCGCACCCTTCCATCGCGTTTCCTGCAGGCATAGCACCTGGATATTCCTCCGTCTCATGAGGTCGCCAACCTCACGAGACTTCCCGGTAAGCGACCCCACGTTCAGGGATCGAATGGAAATTATTAGTGTCAGTTAGTTAATTACTTAATACTAGCCGGCTTCGCCGGCTGACGCCGGCGCGCCTTTTTGTGAGATAGAGCACGGCTTGGCGGGCGGGCGCGGCTGCACCGCGCTTATCTTTTTCCACACAATTAGAGCACGGCTTGGCGGGCGGGCGCGGCTGCACCGCGCTTATCTTTTTCCACACAATTCGATATCCGCCTAGTATTCGGTTTTCCTTTCATCCGAACGGACGATCAACATTATTTCACCAACAGCGTCATAGCTGCTATTTTTAACACTATTATGGTGTATGGAATGGTAAAAAGGAGCGCTGATCAAGTGGACAGATGAGAGGGAAGCCGGGTATTTGTCCACCATTACGAATACAGTAGGCGCGACGGAGCCACGCCGCGCAAGACCGGCCTGTATCACAAAGGAGATCTAGAGTACCTGGAGTGCTATGGAACTGCTTGAGGAAGTTCTAACACTGGCCCCGCTCTCCTCGACGCACGCTCCGCCCACAACGTATGCCTCGCGCTTCTCAACTATAATCCCTCGCTGGTCTGAAACTCTTTTTCAAGGTGTCTGGAGTGCTTTGGAACATTTTGCGAATTCTTTCCGAATTTGGCTCCACCCTCTCGGAGCACGCTCCGCCCACAACGTATGCCTCGCACTTCTCGGCTAATAACCCCTCGCTGATCTTAAACTACTTTTTCCCGGTGTCTGGAGTGCTCTGGAACGTTTTGCGAAATTTCAAGTTTGACTCCGCCCACCTCGGGGCACGCCCCGCCCACAACATATGCCTCGCGCTTCTCAACTATAACCCCTCGCTGATCTTAAACTACTTTTCTCGGTCTCTGAGTGCTCTGGAACGGTTTTGTGAAATTTTTTGACTTTGGCTCCGCCCACCTCGGTGCAGGCCCACAGCGGGAGTGCCTCGCACATCCTTACATTTGATCACTTGGGGACCATAATCCACATTTTGGCACCTTCTGCAGTGCTTTAGGACCAAACTACGACTTTTTATACTGTTCGTGCTCAAATGCATGCCCCGCCCACTGTAGGCGGGGCTCAGCACGCCGTAAACATGGTGGACTCTTGCCAGACGTTGTTCTTCGTCATGGAATTTTCTGCGATCCCGAAACATTTTCGGGGACTGAGGACTGAGTTACCGAGCTTTATGGGAAGCGCCGCCCATCTCAAGTACGCCCCGCCCATTTCGGGTGTCTCCTCCTCCATTTGGCGTGCCAACCCAAAGCTAAACTAAATCCACTTTTTCTAGTCTCCGAACTGCTTTGTAGCCAAGTAATGGGGACTATTTAGTGCCATGGGAAGCCCCGCCCATCTCAAGCACGCCCCGCCCATTTCAAGTGTATTTTCTCTGTTTGGTCGGTCAGGCTTTGTTAACTCTACTGCACTGTTTCCTCATCTCGGGAGTGCCCTGTAACCGAGTTATGACTTTTTTCAGTGACATCGCTAAATTTGTACGCACGCCCCGCCCACCGTGGGCTAGGCTTACCATGGGTCATGAGTGCTATTTAGGTTTTGTCCCATGCTCTATCCATCCCCACCCTTACCCGACCCCACCAAGCTCTTCAAGTGCTATGAATTTTGTGACAAACAGACAGACGCATACACACACACACGGACATAGCCGATTATATTAGTAGGATACGCGTGGGATGCGTGGTCCACAGAATAGTTCAGTAAGCAGTAGTTCAGCAGGCTTCCTAGACAACAGGTTTTTTCCCAGATAGACGTGTTCTTCGACCCCTTCACAGACAAATACAGACAAAACAGTAATGACAATGACAAACAGGGCAATATTAGGGGAATGGAACACAATCGATACAGGGAATCTGCGTTGTACAAAGAGTGTTGGGTAGGTCACTTTTTTACTACTGCTCGTCCATTTTCCTTTTGCTGTAGGATAACTTTCTAGCACCGCATAGTTGTTAGGACCAAGCACTTCCTCCAGCTCAGGTCTTGTAGCGTGCGGCTGATTACGGACGTAATCACGCTCAGTATTTGACAACTACTCAACCGACTCCAGTTTGGACTCATTTAGTCATACGCTCCCGATTACATCCTCACATAACCAACAAGCCTCGATTCTGTAGAAATGGTGTATGTTTCCTTGTTGCCGCTTCATTTTAGCACAAAAGAGCACCAAAACGAACTAGGCTCGGCACTTCCACTAATCTCATCTGAAAGCACTAATCAATGAATTTTTCATGTCATTCGAAGTCAGATTTGACAGATTAACAGACTACGCAGAAATCCTAGTTAGCAGAACATCGTTTAACATGGGTCATGAACAGATTTGTGAGGACCGGAATACCTAACAAAAACCATGGATCATGAAGCATTAGCATCGCTGGGGCACGACAAAAACATTCTCCACCAGACCCTTCTTCATTCAGTTTTGATTCCACATTCTGCAAGGATCCTTCCACTGGTTCATCTCCTTCACTTCTTCCTGCCAACTCTTCCTTATCCACTGTGATTAGTAAATGGTCGCAATTCTGAGCAACCTCTAAACTTCCGAAATTTGTGGCCGTTTTCATGAACGCATGAATAAGCTTTTTCCTGTAATGCTGATGCGAAGTTTTATGCATTTCCCTCACACAAGCTGACTCACTTCGTAATGCTCTAATAATCAGGCTTTCCGAACCAGCTCCTAAAAAAGACGCCTCGTAAGATCAAGCGATTCCTGTCTGTATCGCGCTCGCCTCGCTGGGAGAGAGGCGGATTCTACGCGGCCAAAAACGTGGAAACCCATGGTGTTGAAAAAGCCGGTCGAAAGAAAACGGTCATCTACGAGTTGACCGTCGAAAAACTATTGATGGCTGATCCTCCCAGTGGGCCTCTTGATGGCTCTCGGAAAGAGAAAACATTTCAATGCCAAAATAAGATTTTTTGCAGCTTAATAATTAGCAAGTAGTAGGTGCTCGCATGAGTGCGAAAATTTCGAGCACTGTTTCACTACTCCAGAAACTCCAGAAATTTTCTTCCGCTGAAACTTTGTTCTCTGAGATTATTCAGTCCTGTTCACGAATGTGACATACATTTTCGGCGATGGACCATTTGGCGCCACCACCTTTCGCATCAAAATCAATGACAACTTGTCTGCGGGGGTTATTCGATATCCTGATCACGAATATGACATTCGTTCTTGGTGCAGCCAACGTGACAGAGCATTATGATCATCTAGGGACTGCCAAGGGTGAACGTAGCAGGGAGGGAGCCACTCCCGCTCTCAGGCTCAGCCTTTCATCAATTTGGTGGAAAGGCTGTGGCGCTGAACTGGCGCCATTTGTCACAAAAGGGCGCCGACGCTGAAGGCGAGCATGATATTCGTGATCAGGATGTCAAATAACGCCTGTATACAAATTTTATTTGTTATCGGTGGAAAAAAAAAGATGGTACTAAATTGGCGCCATGTGGCGCGCAATGAATAGCGTCAAAAATGAATGTCACATTCGTGATTAGACACCAAGTACTTACACCAAGTAACGTGCATAGGCAGTTTCAGTGAAAAAGTTTTGGATTAGTCATAGCAGAATAGTGCCGAATTCCTCACTAATTTTGAACCGAAGCTATGGACAACTACATAGTTGCCCGAGCGCCTTTTGCGGTGAACACCGAAGCCGTGAGGACAACTACATTGTTGCCCGAGCGCCTTTTGCGGTGAACATTAAGCCACGTACTGCCGTTGTGGGAAATTTTCTCAACATATGACGCCTCCAGATTCCCCCCTTTGTACGACCCTTCCGCCCCTCTCTTCTCGATCTTGCCAACCATCCTACTGACGTTTACCAACTTTCCGCCTATTTTTCTAGAAGTAGCCATAGTAATATTACACAGTATTCTATTAAGTACCGATAATAATAGTTGTAACCTTTTGCCGCGCCGCCAAGTGGGGGCGTATATAGCGCATATGAAACGGGAAAATCGCGGAAACTCAACACTTGGAACAGGTCTCTCTGCATCAGTTCAAGTTCCAGAAGGGTTTATCAGGGCAAGAAACAACTAGAAACGAGGAGGTGAGCGATTTCCCAGACCTTGTTCGTTCCCTTAACGATTCTGTCGATGTTACTGAATGATTCCACGCTGCTCCTTTCCATCTCTTTCAGCAGCTTCAGCTAGCTGCTAACCAGTACTGGTTTACGGAGATATACGCAGCTAATAGTGAACGCAATGCCATCTAGAGGAAGGATCGAACGTGTCAGTTTTCACAACGCTCTCCGCCAGCCTAGTGAGCGTGATGTTCGGGTTCAAAGGCCAATTTTAGGACTCGACCTTGTGAAGCAAAGACTGTTTTCAAAAAAAAAAGGCAAAGACCTCTTTCACTTTGCTGCCGCCCTTAACTTCCCTGATAACTAGGAACTGATTCTATTCCAAGACATACTTTGGTGACATAGTACAGGCTTCAACATGCATACCACTCAATCACCCTCATTTAGCGCGGAAACGCGTACAGCGCCCCTATGTGTCCCCATGCGCAACCTGAAATTAAAATGGAGTTTCGCTTCGAGATCCTCTCCCAGGAGTTTAGCAACGGCTGAGGAGAGGTGCACTAACATTCAAAGGACACCCACAACCATTTTGTAAGCATTAGTACGCTTCACTAAGAGGGACATGGACACGTACGGCAAGAATTCAAAGCCTAGCGCTTCTTACAAGAAATTTTTCCACTCATCAGCTGTGTCATCATAACACAAAGTCATTTAGTTAATTCTCAGCAAACAGGCGCATTCCATGGTTGCTACTAGCGATTATGCTCTCAACGAGATTTCGGCTATCAGAGAAAAAAAAACTGAAATCAAGCGCCGAAACCGAACTTAAACTCTGTTACAACTTATAAGTTTCAAAAGTTCGTTACGCAAAAGGGTGAAGGTTGTCATGAAACACACTGTTAAGAGAATCTTTGATTGAACCTTGAATGAATTTCAGCGAGAGACGAAGCAGGTAAAATAGTGAACACAGGATCAATTTCGTCTATCCGCTGAACGTTGATACCATTTGTACGTAGCTCGCGCTGCACCTCCACGGTTTTTGCCAGTATGGTCACTGGAAGGAAACACTGCATTATTATCTTATTTATTACTATCTTATTTATTATTATTATCTTATTTATTTATTACAGGAACTATTGGGTAGGCATATAATATCATAACGTTTTCTTTTCGTGAGCTTGTATGTGTTGGTTCAAGACACATCGAAAAGTTATCAATCTGTTGGGAATATTGAGCTCACAGCATTTAGAAGCGATCGATGGCGATCTATCACATCGCGCAGGTGTGAATACACTGTTTCCTGGACACGACAGGCGCATTAACCGAGTTGCTGGCATAAAATCGCGTTCCAAAGTACGGCAGCTCAAACAAGTACCTAAGTGTCAGATGTGAATAGAGTCTCATCTAATTCGAATAGTGCCCGTTCGAGTCAAAATGTGATAAAAACGAAAGGTTTTGAAGGAAAATATCATAAAAAAATTACAGACCAACCACCTGAGAGTCCTAAGAGATCAATAACCTTTAGCGCAAGTTAAAATGAACGTAAACAGGAGGCCAGTGCAGAAGGAACAGTCGTAAAGAGTAGCAGCACAGTACGTACACATTACTACTTACCAGACTGTAAGGCGATCTTACTATATACCAGCCGGAACGCCGGCTGAGGCTGGCGCGTCTTCTTCTGTGATACGGCTCGGCTTCGCGGGGCGGGCGCGGATTCGCCTCGCGTGCCTTCTTTAAATGTTTCAATACTCGACAATTATCCGGCTTTTTTCCCTGTATCACCTGTGCGTTGATCATGATTGATCACCGAGTTCCTCGAGCGGGACCAGTAACGTCTCCATTTGTCCCTACAACGTGCAAGAGTTGCCCAGAGGACTCTCTCCGCTCGAGGGACACGATAAACTTGATACCATTCGTTCAGAGCCTTCACGAAGAAGTCTGACCATCGCGTAAGCGGTCGTCCAGGATTGTCCCTTGACATCCTGTGGAATCCAGTCGGTAATCGCTCTGGTCCATCGGTCGTCCTCGGAACGCATGACGTGCTCGGCCCACCTGATCTTCGAAACCTTGGTAAAGGCGGCGACGTCTCCGATCTTCAATCGTTGGCGGAGTGCGGAGCTCCGGAATCCCTCCCTCACTTGCGTCTAGCCGGAAATAACGAGCATCGCCCTTTCGATGGTGCGTTGAATAACGCCAACCACATGGTCATCCTGCTTTCGTAGAGTCCAAGTCTCTGAGGCATAAGTCAAAGCAGGAGGGACCGCAGAATCGAAGAGGTGGGCACGGAGCCTGGTGTTCTTCGTCTTCTTCGCTACTCCTACTATGTTCTTGAAAGCTCCCAAGCCGCTCGCTTCCTCCTGCTCAGCTCTGGTGATGAGTCGTTCATCATGCTGATTTCACGACCCAGGTACTCATAGCTAGAGCATTTAGAGATGGTCGTTCCGTTGAGCGTGAATGGGGTACCAGAAACAGATCCGTTTTTCATGAACATCATCTCCGTTAGATTCAGACGTAGACCGATTTCTCCACACGCGCACTCGAAATCAGCCAGCATCCGTTCCACTTGCTCGATGTTTGGTGTTATCAAGACGATGTCGTCACCAAAGCGGAGATGGTGTAGTTGCCGACTGTCATCTTCACTCCCATGTCTTTCCATTATGGTGTGGATGTGATCGATCGTGCTGAATCATCTTCGGAACCCTGCTTGCTCACATAGCTGTCGCTCGTCTAGCGTTCTGCCAATCCTGTTCAGGATGACTCGTGTCAATAGTTTGTAGACCACAGACAGCAGGCAGATTGGGCGATAATTGCCAATGTCGTGCAAGTCTCCCTTCTTGTACAGCAACACAGTGTTGCTGGTTTTCCACGAGGTGGGTACCTTGCATTCCGACAGGTAGCGCGTGAAGAGTTGAGCCAGAGTTTTGACAAGAACTGGCGGAAGATTCTTCAGATGTTCGGGTCTGATCCTGTCGAGACCGGGTGCCGTACGATTCTTCACCGACGAGATGGCGTGTCGGACTTCGGAAAGGAGAACTGTAGGAACGACGTATCCATTTTGCTCCAGGCGGTACGGTGGCAGGTGGGCGTGGCTGTCAAAGAGATCAGAGTACACTGCTCCACATAACGATAGATCCACCCATAAATATTACAAAATCCCGTCTCACATGAGGTTTTCAAAAATGTGCTCACATAGAAAATGACGTAATAATCAATACCACTTTGCATGCCATTACCGGCAACTGACTCGAAAGAACAAGGTTTTTTTTGTTCATTTTTTTTGAAAATTGACACTCCGACAATTCCACAAAATGATAGTTCCACCAAACAAATCGAATATTCTGCCAACAAGTGCACAATAAAATGAGTAAATTTTGATCCAATAATCTACTGGAACTCTATTTCTCCAATTAAGTTGGAAAATACGGTTGCCAATGTTCGATTAGAGATTTTAATAGGCTGTCGGTCGACTGCCCCAATGATTAACCACCTAAGCTCACGGACCTTGTGGAATTGTGCATTACTCTCATGGATCATACGCACCATGAAGCCCCTCATATCCTCGATTGGGTTTTAGTCGGGGCTACTCGCTGGCTAGCGCAAAAGAGCGGTCTGGTGAGGACTGAACCACGCTCGAGTGCTCCGACTGTCATGAACTGGTGCATTATCCTGCATGAAAAGGGGACTTTCTTGCTGATATCTAGCCAGAAAGCAAGGAGACGTCGTCGCATGACTTTTAGGTAACGGAAGAAATCATTTCTTATTTCATACGGAGCGCAGTTTCAGGACGTTCTATTGATGCGATGGCAGGCCAGACCATGAGACCACATCCATTGAAGTTGTGCCCGGAAAAATGAAACTTGTCTTCCCTCAGGTCGTACCAGCGGAATCGGTTCTGGTCGGAGCCGTCGCAGTTGAACTTTTCCTCATCAGAAAACACGACCGCGAGAAAAAAAACTGAAAAAACAACAAGCAGTAGGGCGCCGCAGCCAAAAGCCAACCTCACTTCATTGGGCTGGGCAACATCTTCAAGCAAAGCCAATTAGGTTTTCCCGATGATTTTTCGTTAGAAACAGTACGTAACTCATAGTTTTCCTATGGGGAGTTTTTCAAGAGACGCCTGAGGTATTCTCCGAGACATTTGACCTCCGAAGATGGCTTGATTTCGCGACACGACACTGCAGAGTTGAAGGTTTTTCAAGAATACTGCGGTTATTCCGATCGGGCAGCGAGGGAGGATGTCCAGAGCTCTTATCAGCTCAATATCCTGCGGATCCCTTGGAAAAAACCGTTAATAGCATGATGAGTGCGGCCCGTATCCAGCGCCATTCGACGGTTCGACAGTTTTCGAGTCTTCTTTGCGATTATCTGTCCTTTTTTAAGAGCCGATAATAAATGTCCTCTTGCCATAGCCTAGAAAAGGCAAAGACACAATAATTAGACAGTTTTACCCAACAAAAAAAGATGCAGAAAAAAAGAAGAAAAAACATGGTGGAAACTATCATTTTGTGGAATTGCCAGAGTGTCAATTTTCAAAAAAAATGAACAAAAAAAACCTTGTTCTTTCGAGTCAGTCCCCGGTGTTGGCATGATAGCGCTTCTTGGTAATTTTGGAACTCTCTGACTTCTTAGCACAGTCGTGAAGTTGTGCGACAGACCGTTGTATTCCTCGTCGATGTTGCCGATAACGAAATCCTCCCGGAGATCAGCGAGAGAAGAGAAGTGATCCCAATTGATGACGGTCCTGGGGCTTCGCTTCTAGAACTTTGCGGTTCTCTCTGCCCGCATCGAAAAGCGGAACTTTGCGCGAAGGAGGCGGTGGTCGGATCCCGTGTAGAACTTAGGAACAACAGCGACATCGGTTAGGCATAACCTTCGATTGAAGATGAAGTGGTCAATCTCATTATGGAATTCTCCACCAGGAGACTCCCCTGTCCAGCGTAGAGAGTGCATGCGTCCCATCAGTATAGTCCCATAAATCTCACAATATCCCGCCCTACATGACGTTTTCAAAAAAGTTTCTTAAAGAATGTGGTAATTACCAGTGCCAATTTGCACGCCTACACCGAGAAGTAACTTTCCAGAGCAACTTCAATTTTCTTTATTTTTTGTAAATTTCTCACTTTGACAAGGTCTTAAAAGTATAGTTCCACCGCACATTTTCCCACTGCGTCTCATTTTTTTCGGATAAAACTGTCTCATCATCATTGCTTTTCACCTTTTCCAGGTTATGGTGAGAGGACATTCACTGTCGGACTTCGAAAAAGGGCAGATTATCGCAAAGAGTCTGAGGACTGTGGAACCGTCAAAGCGTAAGGGAATGGGCCGCAGTCATCATGCTATCAATAATTTTGCGCAGGATATGGAATCAAGGGGAGCTCTGGGCGTCTTCCCTCTCTGACTGGTAAAAGCGCCGTACTTTGAGAGAAGCATTAAATTCCACAACGTCGTGCTCGGAAATAAAGTCAACTTTGAGGCTTAACGTCTCGAAGGAGACTGTTCGACGTGCATTAAAAAAGTTAGAGTTCATTCTCCGGAGGAGAATTAGGAAGGCACTGTTTCTAACAGAACACCATCGCGAAAACCAAGCTGCCTTCGCTAGAAGATGCTGCGGAACCGAATGGAGTACGGTTAGCCTATGGCAGCGTGCCCTATTGCTTGTCTGTGTTGTCTTTTCAGTTTTTTTTCCTCCAGGTCATGTTTTCTGATGAGAAAAAAATCGACTGCAATGGTTCAGCTGGAAATCTATCCTACTGGCACAAGATTATTGAATTAACAATTCATTCATTCTGTTGTATTAGGTCATCCCATTCAAACTGGCCGCTACATATAGAGGAATGGCAGAAAAGCAAAGGGGATAGAGCAGCGGGCTACTATACCATTTGGAAGCTAGTACCTTAAGCTGTGTATCTGTGATTTGGCGAACCTAGCCCCAGAAGAAGTCCTCAAGAAATTGAAAAGAAGCCCGAGTGGTGAAAATTGGCACCGGTTTTTCAAATCAGACGTCATTAGAGGAAAGTGCGCTGCTCAAATTTGACCTGCGCAGGACCATAGTTGTGTGTAAGGATGTTCTCGAAATACACCGTGGAAGATTTGGTTCAGGAGCTCGTACATGGAAGAAAGGAAAAATTTGTTGTCGTGGATGGTCCCATAATATTCATCCTGCACAAGAAAAGCGGGTGGATGAAGTCAGGCACTGAATATCTGATCACAGAGCCTGGACCTTTGTCGAGTTTCCCCGCGAGACTGACATCCCTGATCCAATTACTGTACGTGTTATGACCGATAAACTGAGGATGGTCAAGGGGTGTGCGCATGGGTACTCAATTTTCTTATAGAAGCACGAACGCAGTACCGATTCTACACCTCTAGCAGTAATGTTCTCAGCATGAGATGTCACTCACAACTGTGAAAACGCACCCAGACCTTAGGTGAAATATGGGTGGTCTCGGACCTCGAGCCGAAACTCACAATCGTCAACTGTGTATGAACGCAGATGAGAAGCCGCCCGAGTTCTACCATGAAGGTTACGTGGGCGCAAGTGCATGATCATCATAGCAAGGGATTCCCACACTGTGGCTTTCAAGCGGCTTTATACAGAGAACAAATCCGTCACTGTCGGTGCATATTGCCTGTTCCTCGGCATTCGGATCGACAAATGGATGCTACCACACAACAAGAAGGCCACCGTTGCTCGTCATAGTACCAGACTCCGAGTAACTGTACTGTAGATCAGTGCTGGGACACAAACAATACTGATGGACCTGGGTTCAATCGCCCCATTTCGCCGTCATAACGCAGTTGCGATTTTCAATATTCTTATTCAGTTGAGAGTACTCGCGACGCAGACGCTACAATTTTTTGTCATTTGCCGAAATTGGAAACAACAATTTACCCACACTCGTTGAAAAATCGAAGGTACTAGAGGTCCAGAGGCCCTCGGGGCACTGGGAGCGGGTCATTGGTGAAGGAGGGATTCACTCATCTCAAAGCTAAAATATCACTTCTCTAACTGTTCTCCTCTTTGTTTTATTCAAAAAAACCAGCGGCCAGTTTGAATGCGATGACCTAATACATTTGTTGTTTTATGAATCTATTTCTTTAGTGGAACTACACTTTTGGGACATTGTCAAAGTGAGAAATTTACAAAAAATAAAGAAAATTAAAGTTGCTGTGGAAAGTTAGTTCTCGGTGTTGCCATGCATTGGCACTGTTAATTACATTTAATCACATTTTCCACCTAAAGGCTTTTTCGAAAACGTCGTGTAGGGCGTGATATAGTGAGATTTAAGGGTGGTATACTTATGGGACGCAGTGTATGCTTCCGGAACTGGGAGTTATCATGGATGGTGTGGGTGGACATGATAACCTCAGCGAGCCTTTCACCCTGTTCATTCCACTCTATTCCGTGAGCCCCGACGTGAAGTTCTTCAATGAAAAAAAAACGCTACATCGATGGAATTCATAAAAAGAAGGAGAAAAGGTAAATATTCTTCCAGGTGCACCGGAAAAAAATCGAGCAGCTTGAACGAGTGCATTTTCTCTCCTAACGGTAGCGAGAACAACATCATTTTTGAGCGAGCAAACCGTAGAGGTCGAGTGAAGCCTTGGACGCTTTTCCGCGAATTCCGCGGCCACCAACTCTTGTGTCACGAAAGGATCTCGGGCGCATCAAATGTGCGATACGGCTGTCCGTCGGGCTGCTGCGTCACCGCTAAGTCATCATCTTCACGAAGATGTGATACTCCGGTCACCACTGCCGACATAACGGTCTACCCAACCCGAAAAAAATCAAAAAAAATTAGTGACTATAAGTTTGTCTGTAAGGGGTAATCGATGGTGCCGATTACGATTTTGGCACCTATTTTCGGCGCCGACGCAATTTGGCGTCATACGAACGATGGACGTCCCTCACATGATAGTA
Organism: Cooperia oncophora; assembly: GCA_036418165.1. Taxonomy (NCBI): domain Eukaryota; kingdom Metazoa; phylum Nematoda; class Chromadorea; order Rhabditida; family Trichostrongylidae; genus Cooperia; species Cooperia oncophora. Next base: position 235,444 of record MU911922.1, on the reverse strand, counting down.
TATAGACGTAATTTTTCATTCCTTTTTTGGCGTTTCTGACACCGCTCAGTGAAAATGAAATCCACTTCTGTGATCTAGCTGCAAGCCCCTACAAAATGCAAGGAACCATTTTGAAAAAGCGGAGCACCCCCGAACGACCCTCTTGGTTAGCTGCGTATAACGACTTCAGCGCTAAAAACATCACATTAGTAATGATGACACCTAAGTAAATAACCCTACTATAAAAGTTCTTGTTGAATTCAATCAAAAATGTGATGACGTCAGAATGTATGGGATATTCGTAAGGCAGCTTTCAGACTTCGCGACGGCGACAATTAGTCGCGCGTTCGGGCGATCGATGTGTAGCGCGAATGATTCGATGGTGCTCCAATGCAAAAATCGACTGGACGGATGCTAACCCACAGCCATTTTTGGTCACTTTTTCCTTCTTTCTCCTCCCGTTAACTCGCTTGTTTTTCCACCTTACTACCACTATTTCTTTAATCTGTTCCAATGTTTGCCGGCTATTATGCATGTGTACCTACTACCACTATTTCTTTAATCTGTTCCAATGTTTGTCGGCTATTATGCATGTGTACCTTTGACATATTGCAATTTTTAGGTACACTGGAATTTTTCGGATGGACGCCGTGTTGAGTGCGCGCATTTACTCTATTTCCGTGCGTTTCTAGTTTTGGTTATTTTTTTTCATCATCTTATTCTTATTTTTCGTCCTATTTTTTGCTGAAGACACCAAACACCATGTGATTGATATGAGTGAGAAAGATAAATTTCAGGAACAAAATTACAGGAATCCTGAAGAAACCATCTTAGAAATATAGAAAGTGCGCGCACTCAACACGGCCGTCCATCCGAAAAATTCCGATGTATCAAAAATGCTAATATGTTAAAAGTACACATGCATAATAGCCGACAAACTTTGAAACAGATTAAAGAAATAGTGGTAGAAAGGTGGAAAAACAAGCGAGAAGTTAACGGGAGGAGAAAGAAGGAAAAAGGCTGAGAGTTAGCATCCGTCCACTTGATTTTTCACTGGAGCATCATCGAATCAGTCGCGCTTCACAATTCAATCGCCGAACGCGCGACAGAAGCATCGCCGTCGCGAACACTGAAAGTTGAATAATGGGGATTACATATCCCTGCAGACTACAGACGAAGATTTTACAGAACAATTTCTTGGGACTAGTGAAATAGTGCTGTAGCGGCCAAAAATCGCTGATCCCAAAGTAGAAGTCGCCTGCGGCAACGCGAAAAATGCTATTGGAACAAAATGAGCGATGCCATTTTCAGGAAGACGGTTTCAACTTCACACATTAAAAACTACCCATCCACTAAGAACTGGAGTGGACCTGGAGCCCACGTGTTTTCTCATGATACTGGTAAGAGAAAATTCAAACAATCAAAACCGATAAGAAGAGATAAGAATAGAAAAAAACGAGATTGTGGAAATGAAGGAAAAATGAAGAAGGAACTTATAGGAAAATCCAATGAATATGGCAAGCAAGGCAACTAGCCAAGAAACACTTTTTCATGAATAACTGAAATCTGGCAAAAGTCACCCACTGTATATAACATGCTACGTTTGATTGTTTAAAGACACATGGTACGCTCAAACACATTGAGGGTGTATGAGACTATCAGCCCCCTAGCTGTCGATGTGTCGTGCTCCCCCGCCCAAAACTGCACGGGGTTAGAGTACGGGGCAGTGAGAAAGTCGTAATTCCTTGCTACGCCGCCCGTTTTTGCAAACTCACGTTTTTACTAACACCGTCCGCGGGCAGCTCTCTTGGCTTTTTGCCAAGTCCTGTAATTGCGCTTCGGAATACAAGTACAAAGCAATTTCTTTATGCGGATAACATTTTAGGTTCTGCAAAATAAGAACTGAAGATGATGACGAGGGCTAGAACTCAAGAGCAACTGTGCTGCTTCTGCAACAGCCCTCGCAGGCCGCGCATTCCCACAAAACATCAAAATAAAAACGGCCCAAACGTCCCACTCGTTAGTTTGAAGTATTTCTATAGCATTAGAGACGGATTCGAGCCGGATCGCAGAAAAGCACACGCGATTTTAATTTATTGAGATAGTTTTCAATTTTGTTTTATTTACATCTACATTCGTTGTTGTTCATTTCTAGCCTTTGACATCTTCATCACCTTCTATTCGGACTTTGAAGCATGAGGAATACCTCAAATGTTAGGAAGTTGTTTGCTTGTATTGTCATGTTTTATTGTCATGTTGTCCGTTTTTATTATTGGGAATGCGCGGCCTCTGAGGGATATTGCAAAAGCAGCACAGTTGCTCTTGAGTTCTAGCCCTTGTCATCATCTTCGGTTCTTATTTTGCAGCACCTATAATGTTATCCGCATAAAGAAATTGCGTTGTACTTGTATTCCAAAGCGCAATTACAGGACTTGGCAAAAACCCAAGAGAGCTGTACGCGACAGCGCCGCGCGCGCGGATGATGTTAGCATAAACGTGAGGGTGGTGTAGCAAGGAATTACGACTTTCCCACGGCCCCGTACTCTGACCCCGTGCAGTTTGGGCGGGGGGACCGCGACACATCGACAGCTGGGGGGCTGATAGTTTCATACACCCTCAATGTGTGTGAGCGTACCATGTGTCTTTAAATGTTTGTTTGTCTGTCTGCTCGGAAACTCGGTACCTTTCCATAGAACAATCTGGAGAAGTGGGGTCGAGGTTGGAATGGGTAGGGCATGGGACAAGATGTAAAGTGCACACGTTACCCATGATAAGCCCGCCCACAATGGGTGTAGCACGCCCCAAGAGTTGGCGGAGTCACTGTAAAAAAATCATAATTCGGCTCCAGAGCGGCCCTAGATGCGGAGAGAGAAAGAAATACGGTCAGCAAAGGGTTGACCCAAATGGAGAACAGACATCCGAAATAAGCGGGGCAAGCTCCAGATGGGCAGTGATCCCAGTGTTTTTGAAAAAATTCATGATTCGGCTACTGAGCAGCTCCGAGATTATGAAAAAGTAGGATAAGGAAGCAAAGGCTTGACATACCAGATGGAAGACACTCAATGAGTGCGGCTTACTTGAGATGGGCAAAACTTCCCAAAAACAGTAACTCGATTCCCGAGAGAGTTTAGAGATCACAAAAAAGTCCACGGGGAAGATAGACATCTGGCAAGAGGCAAGAGTTATATACAGTGTGTTGTGACACGCCCTTAGTGGGATAGCATGTACTCAAGCATGAAGAACGCGTTTCAAAAAATTGTAGTTCAGTGCCGGAGCAATCCCGCAAAAAAGTGGATATGGCCAGGAGTCACCGCTGCAGAAGTGCGAGACGCACCATGCAGCGACGTGGGCATGGATAAACGCAAAAATCTATTACACGGCTCCAGAGTACTTCAGACACCAGGAAAAGTAGATAGGGGTCAGCAAGTGGTCACCATTTGCAAAGGGCGAGGCACACCCAATTCAGGCGAAGCAAGCGGAGAATCGGACGGGGCCAAATGCGAAAATCTGTTAGGTGGTTCAAAGGCACCTCAAACGAAGGCAAAAGAAAAGCAAATTACGAACACAGTGCCAGGGACAGGGGCATTTAGGTCCACAAGGGATTAGCGGAAGTTGTGAGAGACATTTCCAAAATGGGCGGGCCACTCTAGATGGGCGGCTGTTGTCCGTTCCTCCAAGTGGTGCCACCGGGACCTGCTCGCTTTTGCGGCTGAGCAGAACACGGAGAAACCGACAGCAGGCGACAGGCTTTCGTGACGGGCCGACTTACGAATACCCCATGTCACATCAATATGTTCAACTATGCCTTATGAATTTCGAGATAATGCTAGGGCGTCCGCGGGAGCCGACGCTCACTCGCAAGGCCCGACGAGTGTAAAAAATATGCGAGCGTCCTCGTTGCAAGGATGGCATCGGGGAGCAACCAGGATAGTCCGAAAGACGTGCAATGTGTTGAAGGCTCGCATTGCGACGCTGAATGTAGGGTCGCTGACCGGACGCTCGTATGAGTTAGCAGAAGCCCTAGAGCGCAGAAAGATCGACCTCTTGCCGTGCAAGAGATGAGATGGGCTGGATGGTCGAAAGAGTTAAGCCGCGTTTTTAAAGCCGTTCTTTGTGGCGGGCCGAAAACTACAAGTGGTGTGGCTTTGATCGTGTCTCAGCGATTTCGCGATATGATTGTGAGCGTAGATCGTTTCGATGACCGTTTAATGAAGATTGTTGTCGCTATTGGACAGCGACTTTACCACTTCTTCTCTGCATATGCCCCACAAACTGGATGCTCTGAGCAGTCCAAGGACGAGTTTTGGGCTCTGCTGGGCGAGAAGATCGCCGGCTGCAATGATACCGTCTTTTCACTTCAGCGCACTTCAGCCACCAAAAGACGGTATCATTGCAGCCGGCGATCTAAACGGACACGTGGGCGCTGCAAAAGACGGCTATGCTTGTCATGGCGGATTCGGTTACGGTTCACGGAGCGCCCATGGTGAGCGAGTCCTTAAGTATGCAGAGTCGCATAATCTCGTCATTTTGAACACAAGGTTTCGTAAACGTGACTCTCATCTTATCACGTTCTACAGCGGGAACCAAGACACAAATAGACTTCGCACTCATCAGGCATGGCGACCAAGGACTCGTGACAGACGCTAAGGTAGTACCATATGAAACGGTTGCCACGCATCACCGCCCACTTATCTGCACGCTCACTTGTAGCTCCCAGATCAAGACAGGCAGAACGATGCGGTATTGAGAGAATAGTGGTGGCGACTGAAAGAGCGGGAGGCACCTGCGACTTCTCGTGTTCGACTACCTCAAGTCACAACTGTTCAGGAGACCTGGAACGAAGCCGTTTCTATAGTCCAGGCCGCCCGCTCCAACTCGGCACAACGAAGCCTGGACGGCGGAGGATCGACAAAGAGGCATGGCTCTGGACGAATGACGTCAAAGCGAAGCTTCGAGAAAAGAGGAGGCCCTATCACGCATTTCTCGAGCACAGGTCGTCTGACAACTGGTGGCAGTAGTGGGAAGCGAGAAATGTGGCAAAGACGGCCGTGGCTGCTGTGAAGGCCGCTCACTTCGATGATATCAGCAAGAAGCTGGAGACGCGCGACGGTGAGCGGTACCTGTAGGACTTGCCAAATCTCGACATAGCAAAACCGAAGACTTCTGATGGACCGAAAAAGGGTACTGCAACGATGGCGTGAATACTTCGAGGGTATCTCAACGGTGGAATTTGCCCATTCCGCGATACCCTGCACCGCACCAACATGTGGTCCCGTTCAGAAGATCACCGTACAGGAAACAGAAGCTGAGGATGATGAAGTCCGGCAAAGTTACAGGCCCGACAACACAGCAGCTGATTTGTGGAAGTCACAACGCTGGTTTTCTGCGGGTTGGTTGACGAAACTCTTCAACCAGTTCGTCGAAGAGAAGAAGGTGCCCAAGAACTGGCAGCAGAACGTGACGATCTCGATTTGGAAGAAGAAGGGCAGCCCGGCAGATTTCTCGAACTATTTCATCTTCTCTCACGCACTATGAAAGTCTTTGAGCGAACTGTTGACGCCCGCATTCGTGATACCGTCCAGCTTTCCACCAATCAGTGTGGCTTCGTGGCGGGTTGTAGCACTGTCGACGCCATAAATGCCGCTCGCCCATCGCTGGAGAAACACCGTGAGGAGCGAAAGCCCTTGCATGTAGCCTTCTTAGACTTGCAGAAGGCATTCGATCGGATGCCGCGATGTCATATGGTACGCTTTGAGGCGACACGGCGTGCCCGAAGAGCTCATTGAGTGGGTGCACATCCTCTACTCATGCCCAGGGAGGCAAGTTTGCTCACCAGCGGTGTCTCAGTGGCGTTCCCCAGAACCTAACCGTCGGAGTGCATCAAGGCTCTGCGCTCACCCCACTTCTTTTCGTTGCTGTCATGGATGCCATCTCACGAGATCTTCAGAAGGAAGTGCCTTGTTCATGCTGATAATGTGATGCTTTCTTGTGAAGATAAGAGCGCACTGAAAACAGAAGATGCAAACTTGGGCCGAGCGTCTGGCGAAGTTTGGACTCAGGTTGAACGTCAATAAGACAGAGTACCTGGCAACCGACCCAAATGAACCGGGTTCCATTAAGATCGATGACACGGTGTTCAAGCGCACGGAAACATTCAAGTATTCAGCACTTGCGTCCGATAGCGGTCTAAACTCGGAAGTGAGCGCACGAGTGAGTGCGGCATGGTATAAATGGCGAACATGTCTGGGATCCTTTGCGACAAGAAAACGCCAGAGCGTTTTAACTCAAAGATCTATCGCACTGTCGTCCGACCTGTCGCGTTATATGGTGCATAGTGCTGGCCCGCGACCGAAGAGGTTGAGGCTCGCCTTGATGTGATGGAGATGAAGACGCTGGACGGCGGGCGTCACGCGATCGGACCGCATCGGTAATGATGTCGTGCGCAAGAATTATGGTATAGCCCCCATAGCGGAGGAAATGCGTGAAACGCGCCTTCGATGGTACGGGCACGTACTTCGCGCGAAGGCTGACACCGTACCAGGAAAGCGGCCAAAGGGGCGTCCCAAACAGCTCTGGCTCGACACGTTGCATACCGACTCGAAAATAGCCGGCATTCACCCCGATCAGGCATCCAATCGGGAAGAGTGGCGTAGTTGTATCAAAAGAGCGGACCCCGCGATCGAGCGGGACAAACGCTGAAGAAGAAGAAGAAGAAGAAAAAGCAAGAACAGAGACTCTAGATGGCCGGCTTCTTGCTAAGGATTTCATAAGGTGGACCTGAGTGAGTCTGGGGATCACTGGAGAGAAGAAACATCGGGCGGAAGGCTGTGTATGTCTATGGACGCTGAGATCCGCCGACTGTGTGCGGAACGCTCCCTTAAGCACGAGGTACTCATTCTAAGTTTAAAGACACAGCGTACACTCAAACACATTGAGGGGTGTGAGACTATCAGCCCCCCAGCTGTCGATGTGTCGTGGTCCCCCGCCCAAAACTGCACGGTTCAGAGTACGGGGCCGTGGGAAAGTCGTAATTCCTTGCTATGCCGCCAGTTTCGCAAACTCACGTTTGTACTAACACCGCCCGCGCGGCGCGTCGCGTGCAGCTCTCTTGGCTTTTTGCCAAGTCCTGTAATTGCGCTTTGGATACAAGTACAACAATTTCTTTATGCGGATAGCATTTTAGTTCTGCAAAACAAGCACTGAAGATGATGACGAGAGCTAGAACTCAAGAGCAACTGTGCTGCTTCTGCAACAGCCCTCGCAGGCCGCGCATTCTCACAAAACATCAAAATAAAAACGGCCTAAGCGTCCTACTCGTTAGTTTGAAGTTTTCTATAGCATTAGAGCCGGATTCGAGCCGGATCGGAGAAATGCACACGCGATTTAAATTTATTGCGTTTCCTTAGTTTTTTTCAATTTTGTTTTATTTACATCTACATTCGTTGTTGTTCTTTTTCTAGCCTTTGTCTCTTCATCACCTCTATTAGGACTTTGAAGCACAAGCAATACACAGTGTATCTTTCAGTTTGTGCTAACGAGGTTGATAGTGGAACAATTTATTAAGGCCTAACGTTTCGACCCAATCGTCGTCTTCAGAGGCCTGAACATGTTCAAGTTTTAGATTCGCAACCTACCCACCAGCGCCTCGTCGAATCTAGCGGTTCCGACGTAGTGTCGGGAACCCTTCAAGAAGACGCTACTACTGCAAGAAACAGCGCTCACCAGTTGTTCCACCCTTTAAGCGGATAGGTCCGCAGCCACACCACAGAGCTGTTAGTAGAGAAATGAAGAACCCTACATTGTCTCCATGTGATGACATATCGTGGAGACGTACGTCACGCTCTGTCATTTTACAGTCCGCAGTGGGGTATAAACGGTAGCAGGTCACTGGTGATGGAAGGACACTCATCTCGATTGTTCATTCTGGGTTCCTAGTGAATATCCAGAATGCTTCTAACGCTTTTCTAGCTGAAAGTTCCGTCTCATTTGCCAGCACACTGCACTTTTATCGAATTCCAACCCATTGTGTTCAGCAACCTTGTGCCTCCCAAGAGCCAGTTGTAAGAGTTACCACGCCTCATGCTAGCAAGGTGTTCCTTGATGCGAATTGCCAAACCCTTCCTGTTTCCCCTATATATGTAGAGTTACATTCCCGACACTGGATTTCATATATTACTCCCAGTTGCGCACAGTCACCAACCTTCCCGTGTGGGCATGTAACACAATTCTCTGATATGCACTGCTTGTCGTAGAGCCTATTACGAACCAGCTGCTTTTTGATGCTTCTCGTTTGGTATATTCACCAACTGAACATCGTCCTGCAACTGGCCCTTACTATGCTCCGTTTTATTGCAGCGCTGACCTTATCGGATATAAAGGCATGCACAGGGGTATCTTGTTTCGACGTGGTACTTCTTGTGATTCAATATGCCGCCTTCGTCCAGGGTATGGTGCCGTATAGCCATTCATGACGGCTATTTTCTTGGCTAGCTCTCGCGATTCGTTTCGTTCTTCATTTCCCGTGACACACTCCGTTGCCGTTCGGAACATGTTACGGACAACAGCACGCTTCACGGCGATCGGATGTGCTGAAGTAGCGTGCACCAGGGATGTTTTTCGAGCTGCTTTTACGGTACCATTTTACCGAGAGATGCCGTTGGATACCTTTACTTTGCGTGTTGAGAATGGTAGCCAACCGTTTTGCGGAGTTTCTCGCGTCAGCTAATGTACTGGGACTGTTCATTCATAAGCCGGAAACACTCATCCATTTCGGATTGTGTTGATGTTATTATGAAACAGTCGTCTATGTACCTACAGTACATTAAGGGCAACCGCTCCAGCACCGGTTCTTCTATTTCTACCCATGAAGCACACCGCGAGCACTGGTGCAGGCGCTGACCCATGGCCAGCCCTCTTATTTGAGAGTAATAGTACCTGCCCATTTGAAAATGTTACAGTTCAAGCATTCCTTGATAAGAGTCATTATGTGTGCTTTATCAAGTCCAAAGGTTCGTATAAACAGCAAGATGCCTGTCTAGCATTTCGGACAATGCTTGTAGGGCTTGCTCATTTTGGACATTAGTGTAAAGCGATGTAACATCGAATGACTCTACCACGACATTGTCTGGGATATTGCAGCGCCGTAGCTGTCAAGGAAACGATTCGTATTTGGCAGGTGAGAGGGGACCATGGGTAGAAGTTGACTGACGATGGTGTTGAGAAACCATGATATTCGGTCGGTAGGGCCACCACGCCAACTTATGATAGGACGGATCTTATACGTATGTATATCATGGCCAAGTTGTACAGTACATTGACAGATATCCAATACGGTCGACTACAGCGCCCAGAGTGGACAGTACAGATATGAACGAAAGTTGACGTCTTACAACGCGGATCTCGGTTCTGATTATGATGCTTGCAGTTGTTTTTTTTAACGTATAAGATCCGCTCCATCATAAGTTGCGTGGGTGGCCCTACCGACCGAATATCATGGTTTCTCAACACCATCGTCAGTCAACTTCTACCCATAGTCCCTCTCACCTGCCAAATACGAATCGTTTCCATTGAACAGCTACGGCGCTGCAATATCCCTAGACAATGTCGTGGTAGAGTCATTCGATGTTACATCGCTTATACACTAATGTCAAAAATGAGCAAGCCCTACAAGCATTGTCCGAAATGCTAGACAGGCATCTTGCTGTTATACGAACATTTGGACTTGATAACAGACACACATAATGACTCTTATCAAGAATGCTTGAACTGTACATTTTCAAATGGGCGGTACATATTACTCTCAAATAAGGAGGGCTGGCCATGGGTCAGCGCCTTGCACAGCTGCTCGCGGTGGTGGCTTCATGGGTAGATAGAAGAACCGGTGCTTGGAGCGGTTGCCCTTAATGTACTGTAGGTACATAGACGACTGTTTCATAATAACATCAACACAATCCGAAATGGATGAGTGTTTCCGGGCTTATGAATGAACAGTCCCAGTACATTAAACTGACGCGAGAAACTCCGCAAAAGCGGTGGCTACCATTTTCTCAACACGCAAGTAAAGGTATCCAACGGCATCTCTCGGGTGAATGAAACCGTAAAAGCAGCTCGAAAAACATCCTGGTGGCCACGCTACTTCAGCACATCGATCGCCGTGCAGCGTGCTGTTGTCTCGTAACATGTTCCGAACGGCAACGGAGTGTGCCACGGGAAATGAAGAACGAACGAATCGCGAGAGCTAGCCAAGAAAATAGCCGTCATGAATGGCTATACGGCACCATACCCTCGACGAAGGCGGCATATTGAATCACAAGAAGTACCACGTCGAAACAGATACCCCTGTGCATGCCTTCATATCCGATAAGGTCAGCGCTGCAATAAAACGGAGCATAGGTAAGGGCCCAGTTGCAGGACGATGGTTCAGTTGGTGAATAATACCAAACCGAGAGCATCAAAAAGCAGCTGGTTCGTAATAGGCTCTACGACAAGCAGTGCATATCAGAGAATTGTGTTACATGCCCACACGGGAAGGTTGGTGACTGTGCGCAAACTGGGAGTAATATATGAAATCCAGTGTCGGGAATGTAACTCTACATATATAGGGGAACAGGAAGGGTCTTGGCAATTCGCATCAAGGAACACCTTGCTAGCATGAGGCGTGGTACTCTTACAACTGCTCTTGGGAGGCACCAAGGTTGCTGAACACAATGGGTTGGAATTCGAAATAAAGTGGCAGTGTGCTGGCAAATGAGACGGAACTTTCAGCTAGAAAAGCGTTAGAAAGCATTCTGGATATTCACTAGGAAACCCAGAATGAACAATCGAGATGAGTGTCCTTCCATCACCAGTGACCTGCTACCGTTTATACCCCACTGCGGACTGTAAAATGACAGAGCGTGACGTACGTCTCCACGATATGTCATCACATGGAGACAATGTAGGGTTCTTCATTTCTCTACTAACAGCTCTGTGGTGTGGCTGCGGACCTATCCGCTTAAAGGGTGGAACAACTGGTGAGCCTGTTTCTTGCAGTAGTAGCGTCTTCTCGAAGGGTTCCCGACACTACGTCGGAACCGCTAGATTCGACGAGGCGCTTGGTGGGGTAGGTTGCGAATCTAAAACTTGAAGCATGTTCAGGCCTCTGAAGACGACGATTGGGTCGAAACGTTAGGCCATTAATAAATTGTTCCACCTATCAACCTCGTTAGGCACACAACAACTGAAAGACTTACAACTAAGATGCCGAGGTTGCAAGAAGAGAGAAGCTGGAGAATACCACAAGTGTTACGAAATTGCGTTTTGCTTGTATTGTCATGTTTTATTGTCATGTTGTCCGTTTTTATTGTCATGTTCTGTGGGAATGCGCGGCCTCTGAGGGATACTGCAGAAGCAGCACAGTTGCCCCTGAGTTCTAGCCCTTGTCATCATCTTCGCTTCTTATTTGCAGCACCTAAGTTATCCGCATAAAGAAATTGCGTTGTACTTGTACTCCAAAGCGCAATTACAGGACTTGGCAAAAAGCCAAGAGAGCTGCCCGCGGACGGTATCAGTAGAAACGTGAGTTTGCGAAACAGTGTAGCAAGGAATTACTACTTTCCCGCGGCCCCGTGCACTGCACGGGGTACTCTGACCCCGTGCAGTTTTGGGCGGGGGAGCACGACACAGTGACAGCTGGGGGCTGATAGTCTCATACACCCTTAATTTGTTTGAGCGTACCATGAGTCTTTAAGTGCATAGGTCTACTAACTCTGCATACACTTAACCACCTTTCGTCACAGCTACACTTGATATCAGTCGGCTCACTGGCTGACGCCGGCGCCCCTCCTTCTGTGATACCGGTTCGTTGATCTGCGTGGCCTCGTTGCCCCTACCTATTTTTGAACGCTTCAACAACACACTGCTTTCCTCTCATCTGCGCACTTGATTAACGCTCCTTAACCACTGAGTACATTGTAATGGTGTTGTAAATAGCAGGTATGACGTTAGGTCAAGGAGCATGGACCAATCACCCCATAGCTTCGTCCGTTTGTTTGTTTGTAAGTTTGTAAGTTTGTTTGTCTGTCCGGAAATTCGTTTCGACCTGAAGAACGACTTGGAGAGGTCGGGTCAAGGTGGGGATGGGTAGGGCATGGGACAATAAATAAAAAGCACACTTGACCTATAGGAAGGCCTGCCCTTAGTGTGCGGGGCACTCGCCGAAAGTTTGGGGTTCCGCAAAAAATGTTGATAATTCGCTTCCGGAGCAGCTTAAAGATGGGGAAAAAAAGAGAATAAGGTTAGTAAGGAGTCGCCAGACTAAGTGTGGCAGACACATCCAAAATGAGCGGGGCGTACTCAAGGTGGGCGGTGCTTCTCGCAAAATTCAGTAACCCGGTTCGCGAGAGTGTTTGGAAGTCGCAAAAAACTTAGTGTAGAATGTAAATATCTGGCGAATATAGGGCACGCTCAATGTTTGTTGAGACGAGCCCACAGTGGGCGGAGCTAGCCCTAAATCGCAGGGCATTCATTTTGAAAGTTTGTAGCTCGGTTCCAGAACACTCCAGACACCGGAAGAAAGTGGACTAAGGTGAGCAGAGGGTCGCCGGTGAGGATTGGGGAGCAGAAACATTGTGGGCGGAGCCTGCTCCCAGGTGGGCGGAGCCAGACGAAAATTCTCTAAAACTGTCCCAGAGCACTTCAAAGACCGGAAAAAAAACGTGGATTAAGGTCAGCAGAAGGTCGCCGTGGAGGACTGTGGAGCACAAAAACTGGGGGCGGAGCCTGATTGGAGGTGGGCGGAGTCAGGCGAAGAGTCTGTGAAACAGCTCAAGAGTACTTCAGACACTGGAAAAAAGTGGAGTACAGAACAAAAGGCGGATATCATCTGTTGGATCTAGAAATATGTGAAAGAAAATACGCGCGGTGTAGCCGCGCCTGCCCGGCATAGCCGGGCCGTATCAGAAGGAGGCGCGCCGGTGCTAGCCGGCGAGCCGACTGTACATAACATAACATAAAAAAAATATATATATGTATATATATGTGTATATATGCATATAACATGTATACATATATATGCCTATATATACCATTTTCACATGTATATAATATATATATATATATATATATATATATATTATATATATATATATATATATATATATATATATATATATATATATATATATATATATATATATATATATATATATATATATATATTTTCACTTCAAATTCACCACTTTTCAAATCAGTTCACCTCTTTCTAGACCGGCAGTTCACCAACCAGATCACGCCAGACTCCACTGCGACCCCGCCCCGACGGCCACGCCTACTTCTCAGCGCAGAGACAGATTTCAACACATCGACACATGGCCGACTCTGCCCATTCTTCAAAAAGTTGCGAACATCGAAATTTCATTACTTTTCGCAGGCCTTCTAATTTCGCCATCCCCACTCTTTACAGCAACGAAGACGACCGTACCGCGCATTTATGCACTGGCAATAAAGGCTCCACCCCCCCTTGGCCCCACTGTCCACGGTTGTTAGCGGAATTTGGATATTTTCCCAAGATTTACGCATTTCTGGCGGGCCACGTGAACGCCCCGCCCACCTGTGAGGGGCTCCGCCCACTCCGAGTGACCTCGCCCACTTTTCAAAAATGGTGCAAATAGGCAGTATAGAGTCCTACCTCGCATGATAAGGTCTCGTCCGTCACTTGGAACACACTTTGCCTGATTTAGCCGTCAGCAAATAAATCAGGCAAAGCTTTTCCCGAGTGAGGACGAGACCGTAGCATGCGAGTCAAAACTCTATACTGCCGATTTGCACCATTTTTTGAGCGAGGCCTCATGGAACAGTTCAAAATGCAAAAAAATTTGAGAAAACCAAAATCCCGCAAAAGGCAAGTGGGCTTGGGCAAGGGGCCAGAGCCTAAATTGCCCGTGCATAAATACGCGGGTTTGACAATCTACGTTGTGCAAAGAGTGGATGTGAAAGCAAAAAGTTGAAAAAGTTATTTCGGAGTCTTCAAACCCTTCAAAGAATGGGCGGAGTCGGCCATGTGTCGATCTATTGAAAATCCATGTCCGCGCACAACAAGGCGTGGCCGTATTGGCGGAGTTCGCAGTGGAGTAGGGCGTGATCTGGTAGATGGATTGCCCGGTCAAAAAAGAGGAAAAGCGCCTCTGAAATTTCGTCTCGAGAACATCAACGGATCGTTACAAAGGTCTTTCCAGTAATGCTGATATCCATCTGGATTGTCGAAATTGACTTTTTCCTATCAGTGAAGATAATTTAAGAAAGAAATGCGCTGTCCTGCTTACTTTACAATTTCTCGAGAAACTGCACCTTGTCCCACGACGTCGCCATTTTTGCACGCACAAAGTTCAGTCTTGCCAGCTGGTGCTTGGCAGTCAGACAGGGGGCTTTCTCCATGGTCTCTCGAATGATGTGCTCACGATCGAATAGAGCGCCATATGGTCATTTTTGAGACCGGTAGATCCATCGCGGCATGGATCTGTGCCACAGGAAGCTGGGAGTTTGAGGCTATTCTCCCGATGTCTTTTGCGGACAAAGATCGTGGGTGGCTCGAAACAGGTACTGAGTGGTAGCCCTCAGGATTCTGGAGGTATATACCAACGCATGTCGCCGAAAGTCCAAGCTATTTCTTGCAATTTCTCTATTCGAGTGTACTGCAGCACCAAAAGCTCGAATCCGAGCTTGTTCGTCTTTGTAGGGAGGACTACCACAACGAGGTATGAGTACAGGTTAATAGGGACTAGAAACCATAAAAATGGACAGATCTGGAGCCAAACGTTGGACTTCCTCAGAAGCCCACATAATTTTGTTATTAAGAAACTTTTTCAAAACAATAAATAATTGTACAGTAGTTCTCGAAGTGCTCAGAAGCAGTGAATTCCTATGTTTTCGCTTATGAGAAATTCAATAATAAAGGTCTCATGTAGCAAAATTCAGGGGCAATTTTGCAGGACAAAAATTTGAGGTGTCCACATACTTCTGTTACGCACTGTATATACAGGGGGTGGGGGCCAAAAAAAAGTCATTCCGCCGAGTCACATATGAGCGAAGTTTTCGCAGCCCAGACAGAGGAAGTGGATATGAGTACCAGGGCGGAAGATACCCAATATCTTCCTCTATAAGCAGGAGCCGGCTGCCGCCATTCACCTTCAGGTACACCAAAACATGAAGTCATCTCCAGTCGCGGCCTGAGTGGAGAACGCCTTTGGAATTCACGTGGCCTTCAAACAGCTGCGGAACTTCTTGAATGGAATCACCCATGGATAGCTACCTGGAGACTAGTACTCTTGATCTGCAAGACCTCAAACATCGCTCCGGCAACGTCGCTACGGTCTAGGACATCATCTTCACCCCATTCACCAAGGCGCGGGTTGATGGTGTGGACCGGCCGTACCTGGAATGGATGAACCGATATTTTCTTCGTGGGCCCCAGATGAGGGTGTGCGCTGGTGGCTACATCGAGCAACTCGAGGAGAATATTCCATCTTCATGTCGTCGCCCGTACCTTCCTGGAAACTTTGTACTGCTACAGGATTGGGTGACAACACATTTAATCGAAGGGCGTTGGAAAAACTTTTGCCTGCTTGGAATGGAAGAACGTTGAGTACCTGGAGAAGATGGAGTGTTTAAGCGTGGGTCCTGAACTAAACCCCCTCAATTACTCGGTTCGGGCGGAGCTCAACAGGGTTGTATACAGTGGCGGAGAAATCAACAATCTCGCTAACTTCAGTACCCACTCACTTTCGCTCGGCCGAATCTCTATGGCGCTCCTCCAGAAGGCAGTGGCGGAGTGTCATTATAGTATTTAATGTGCTCTTTAATATGGTAGTAAGAACGTCCGATAAAAATTCAATAAAGTGTAACTTATAGCGCCTTGAAAGTCATGGAGGCAAAATGACTTTTTTTTGGCCCCCCCTGTACAGGGGGGCCAAAAAAGTCACATCGACGGAGTCACATATCAGCAAGGTTTTCGCAGCCCAGAGAGAAGACGTGGATACGAGTACTAGGGCGTAATATACCCTAGATGTTCCTCGATAAGCAGGAGCTGACACTCGCCTATCACCTTCATGTACACCAAAATATGAGGTCATCTCCAGTCGCAGCCTGACTGAAGACCTTTGGAATTCATGTCACCTCCAAACAGCTGCGAAACTTCTAGTGTGGAGCCACCCATGGGTAGCTTCCTGGAGACCAGTACTCTCAATCTGGAAGACCTCCAACATCTAGCAGCTCCGACAACGTCGCTACGGTCTAGGACATCATCTTCACCACAGTCGCCAAGGCGCTGGTTGATGGTATGGACCAGACGTACCTGGAATGGAAAGACCAATATTTTCTTCGCGGGCCCCTTACTGAAGATGAGCGCTGGCGGTTACATCGAGCAACTCGTGAAGAACATCCTCCTCACATGTCGTCGCCCCGTACTTTCTTGGAAACTTTGTACTGCTACAGCATTGGGTGCCACCACGTGGAATCGAAGGGCGTTGGAGAAGCGCTCGCCTACCTGGAATGGAAGGGGGCTGAGTACCTAAAGAAGATGGAATATCCAAGTAAGTCACCTGATCTGATTCCCCTCAACTACTCGGTTCGGGCGGAGTTCAATAAGGGTGGTCTACGGTGGCGGAGAAATCGACTATCTCGCTGAAGTCAGGGACCACATCGTGGTTGCGTGCCAGAATCTCTCGATGGCGCTCCTCCAGAAGGCAGTGGCGGAGTATCATTATAGTATTTAATGTGCTCTTTAATATGGTAGTGAGAACGTCCGATAAAAATTTAATAAAGTGTAACTTATAGCGCCTTGAAAGTCATGGAGGCAAAATGACTTTTTTTTGGCCCCCGTGTATATACCATTTTCACTTCAAATTCACCACTTTTCAAATCAAATTCACCACCTTTCAAACCAAATTCACCACTCTTTTTAGACCGGGCAGTTCACCCACCAGATCACGCCAGACACCACTGCGAACCCTGCCTCGACGGTCACGCCTAGTTGTCAGCGTGGACATAGATTTTCAACACATGGCCGACTCCTCCCAGTCTTTAAAGGGTTTGTTGCGAACTTCGAAACTTCATAACTTTACAACTTTTTGATTTCACATACACTCTTTGCACAGCGAAGATACTCGTAACCGCGCATTCATGCTCCGGCAATTCAGGCTCCACCCCCTTGGCCACGTCCACTTGATTTTTGCGGAATTTTGATATTTTGTCAGAATTTTTGCATTTTCGGACTGCTACGCAAAGCCCCGCCCACTGAGAGAGGCTCCGCACAGTTTGAGGAAGCCCGCCCCCTTTTCAAAAATGGTGCAGATCGGCACTATAGAACCTCGGCTTGCATGCTAGCGTCTCGTCCGTCACTCGGAACAAATTAATCAGGCAAAGTTTGTTCCGAGTGACGGACGAGATGCTATCATGCAAGCCAAGACTCCATACTGACGATTTGCACCATTTTTGAAAAGTGGGCGGGGCTTTTCTGAGGGGGCGGAGCCTCTCTCAGTGGGCGGGGCTTCGTGGAGCAGTCCGAAAATGCAGAAATTTTAAAAAAATATCAAAATTCCGCGAAAAGCAAGTGGGCGGGGCCTGAATTGCCGGAGCATGAATGAGCGGTTACGAATATCTTCGCTGCGCAAAGAGTGGATATGAAATTAAAAAGTTGTAAAGTTATGAAATTTCGAAGTTTGCAACAAACCCTTTAAAGACTGGGTGGAGTCGGCTGTGTTGAAAATCTATGTCCACGCTGACAAGTAGGCGTGACCGTCGAGGCAGGGCTCGCAGTGGTGTTTGGCATGATCTGGTGGGTGAACTGCCCGGTCTAAAAAGAGTGGTGATTTTGGTTTGAAAAAAGGCTGAATTTGCTTATGAAAGTGGTGAATTTAACAGTAAAATGGTTAATATTATATATATATATATATATATATATATATATATATATATATATATATATATATATATTATATTATTATATATATATATATATATATATATATATATAATTCCAGAGCTTATGAAACATTATCCCACCTTGGACTTCGCATGGTGGACGTTTCTCGTGAGATGACAATCGTCTGCTAAGAGGATCCAATTCGGCTGGACTCAGAAACCCTTCGTAAAGCAAGCAGCATATCACATAGAGCGACTGCGCCCAGAGGTAGGGCCTGCAATACAACATTCTGATTGGATTTGTAGTCTTTCTTGAGGCGAAGTCCATTCCACTCTTGAATTACGATGCGAATTATAAATAAGACTTTGATCTGTATCTATACAGATCATAGATAAAGAAAGAAGCAACTGTATGATGTATTCTTCACAATGATCACAATATCTCCATCGAACGCGCAGGGAATGTCAACCCTTATGCAAGACATGGAAGAAGAAAAAAGACGGAAACTGCGGAAATTCTATTTATAGAGTGACAAAAAAGTTCGGGCAATTGTGTTTGCGCATTTCTATCACTGCCGTACAGTTTTTGCTATTTCTGACCAAATAATCAGATTCTGCGCGCAATTCTGATTCAGCTTATGTAGCTCCCAGTTTATTACCTTCAACTGCGCTTGCACAATGATTTGCGAAAAAAAATGATAGAAGTTCTGAGAATTCTATGTTTGCGCATTTCTATCACTGCCGCACAGTTTTTTGCTATTTCCGACCGAATAGTCAGATTCTGCGCGCAATCCTGATTCAGCAGTTGTAGCGCTCCCAATTGTTTAACATCAACCGCGCTTGCACGCACCATAACCCGAAAAAAATGAAATGAAAACTAACGAAAAAATGAGAAAAGCCTGCTCATTCTATGATTGCGCATTCCTATTACTGCCGTATAATTTTTGCCGTTCCTGACGGAATAATTAGACTCTGCGCACAATCCTGATCCAGCATGTGTAGCCTCATCTACGAGCAAGTTCCATGATTAACACATTGGCGGAAGCAGTTTTTCTCTATTTTTGAGAAATGCTCATAAATGCTAGGGCGTTTATACGCCAAAAAATTGAAGAATGGTCATAATCCATTGAAGAAGCTAGTAAGGCTTCGCTATTCTTGTTTACTTTCAAGATAAACCCTGAAATTTCATGGAATACTCCCGCTTCATTCACGTGGAGCGTGGGAACTTGGTCGCGAAAAAGGAACGTTTTCGAGCCAGAGGTGGTAAATTGGAATCGGTTAAAGGGCAGCGTTCCGCGATCAACCAAAGTGAAAAAACCCTCCAGTGAAAACGAACGCGGAGGTACGCAACCATAGCGGAAATTCCCACTCTTGCGGCTCGAAATCGATTGTGGTTGACGAGGCGGGAGTCAACAAGGCTGAGCTTGGATGACGCCTCCTTCCCCGTTAATCCGCCCCGATGGTTAACAGTTGTCAGTGCTTGCTGGCATGATAAAACGGCTGTTTCTGAGTTCCGAGGCGCGCGACGTGTATTGGAGAACTCACCAAAGGTGTGCGAAACTTCGTCCACATGCCTGTAAACTTTATAAGGTCTATTTCACGCTCTTCCACACCTTTTTCCTAATTTTTTTGATTAGTGCTTCATTGGCACCTGTTCTAACAAATTTGACTCCGGAGACCTGCAAAGTCCATCGCGCGGCGCTGTCTTAAGATCTGCTATTGTTGAAAGTTACCTTATCACATTAGCTATATGCATGTGGAGCTTCAGTTATATATATATCCAAGAATTATCTTTTTTCCTATCAAATCACTTTCGTTTGTCTCCTCAATAAAATACTCTCAATGACACACTGCACGGTTTACAGCTACCGTATATTCTACAATGCCTTCATGCACGATATGCAGCTGTTGAAAATTCGAAACGTCTTTAAATTGGTTTTTTACCCATGCCGCATCCCAGCACTGGGAGCAATGTCCCACGCGGCAAAAAAGGTGCGTCCCAGCAGTGGGACGCTATGTCGCCAACGTTTTAAGCAATCCTAAAACCGCAATGATCGCCAGCTCACCAACAGGAATAAGAAGACAGTTGCCACGAAAGGTCGAATACATTTTCTGCCCTCGAGACAAAGACATGCGCAGTTAAGAAGTCGACGCGAGCCTTTGCTGCGAAACGAAAAGATCGATGCCGATAACAACAGCACCGTAGAATCCCAGCTCTTATAGATTTATTCCTCAGAAAGACTGTGTGCACTCGGCACAATGCGCGATTTCCATTTGTGAAAAGCTGTTCTGGCGGTTTGGGCAAAGACAGTCGGTCGCGCATAGATTTTCGTTGGGTATGTAGATTATGGAATTTTTTTCATCACTTCAAAACAGCTCAAGACACATAAAAAATTAAAAAAGTGAAGAGAATGTCTATACCTCGTGTGCAGAGAAGAAGCATAGAACTTTTTTCAGCGACTCACGCTGGTTTCAGTTCAGCGAATGGATGACCTGGTGGTAAAAGTGATAAACCCTCGAAGGCACGACAAGGCGGCACCTTGTGCATCACTTCTGCGGTCAAACTTTACATTTATCAGATATCCACTTTTCGTGTCCCTGCGTGTTTAACAGTGGTATATCCGGAGTATGAGTCATGCAGCGGCACATTTCATAAGTTACTATTACATGAGACGCCACTTCTCAACTTTTACGCTCTCGAAACAGTATAGAGGAAACTTGTGCTGAGCCTGGCATATAGAGGTTTTTGGATACTCTGATCATAAGAACGACGCTTACTTTTGGTGACGACGCATTTTTCGCCAGTTTGGTGCAACAGGATGTTCTCATTGAAAAGCGAGGTTTATGGAAAAAGATTTCGAGTCAAAGGACCATTTGCTTGATAACAGCAACCAAACTGCCACATCTCCGTATGCGGCAGAAAGCAAGACATATCGTCGCCATTTCCATATTCTCAGGGCAGTCCACTCTTGTATCTTAACTGTCTGTTGGCATACCAGCAATAAAAAGCTTTAGGCAACGAGGGACTGACAGACTTCAGCCACCAGCAGACAGTCCCTAACAACAGTCATACGGCCGGGCAAACAACAAAAAGTTCAAAAACATTTGACTGGAGCTTCGCATTTAGAGCAGCAGACCGACACGATCACGATTCTGGCACTGACTTCAAAGCAGACGCCATTTGGCGATGGCGCTGAATAGCTCTAGTAATGCGACTTGATAACGGAGAAAGCTTTCGCACTAAAATGACGAAAAACTGCGCCTTAGTCGCGCCAATGTTGCGACAGGATATCCCTCTGCAATTCCCTCTGCATGCCAAGGTTCGGCAAAAATCTCTTCAATAGTGTTTTGAGTGCGTAAAAGTTGAGTGGGCACTCGATGTAGTATATAAAACATAGCATGTGCTCCAACTGGGACATATTTTGATCATATTAACTGTCATACACAAACATAAAAACACGGAAATCGTTAAAGGCAAAAGTGGAGCCAGGATTATACAAGAGGTGCCTTGTTGTAAGGGCCGGAACACATCACGTTGTGCACTAAGCCATCTGCTCACTGGAAGTGAGATAAAGAGAATCGCTAAAAAACTCCAGTGCTCATTTCATGCCAAGCAAGTTATTTCTTGACTCCTAATTATTACATGACTTGATTTTGCTTTCATGTTCAGCGAACGCGCCATGAATCATAATCAACGCTACAGCTCGAAAGAGCCCACTGAGGTTCGAATAACCCCTTATCAGCGAACTTTTTCACTACTTTTTGGCACTGCCAAAAGCGCGTTCCAAAAACTAAGATCATTTTTGTGACATTTGCATGGACTCCTGCAACGTGCGACAAACCATTTCTGATTGCCCCTAGTCGATCGTTCAGTCCTGCGTTCTCATTTGTGGAATTACTTATCTCCTAGACATAACCGGGAGGCTTGCAGTGGGAGAGGCATGCGTCGCAAGTGAGCGATGCCCACGACAAAAATTCATATTCCATTACAAGGCAGCTCAGAGGCTGTAAAGAAGTGGGCCGAGGTCAGTCAATGTAGGCGGCCGAAATGAGACACATCCTAAACGGGATCGTCTGATTCATTCAAGAATTTATGAATCGCCCTCAAGGTAGTTTGGAGGTTGGGAGAGAGAGGATATGACGAAGATCTGACAAGAATTGAACGTGTACGTGATGAGCTGAGACCCACAGAGGGCGAAGCGTGCGCTAGGATGGGCGGAGCGGAAAATGGTTCAGAGGAAAAGACGAGAGAGGCGCACCCACGGAAGGCGGGGCGAGCCGGGTAAAGTCAAAATACAGGAGTCAAATTCAAGAATTTGTTAAGCAGTTCCAGGGCACTCCAGAGCCCGGGAAAAACTCAGTTAAAGGCAGCGCCCACGTTCATTTGTTGTTTCCACACCCATTTTGGATATCGTAACTCACCCAATGAGAATGGTGGACATGCTAGTTTCGTCACTAAAAAATGCGAGAGGTAGTGGCGCCCGCTCGTGAAGAGTCGGCCACCCCGCCCACCTGGCGACCACCACGCCCAACTTCATTTCTAATGGTTGGTTGATGGTGCATCTGTTCCGCTACTGCTTCTTTTCACGTCGAGTGATGAGAGTGATGTGATAAGGGAAACAGCTGATACCAACAAGGGAGAACTCGTGCAACAGCTCCTTCTCTTCGTCCTAAGCACTTACAACCTCAATTAAGCAAGGGGTTCTATATAGGGCCTTTCCTATGACTTCTTTCCGAAGTTTCTTCACTGAGGTGTTACTTGCTACTTTGCTAGTACTATCTGAGCCGCATACTCATCAAATTTGAACGCGGGCTCGGCCTTTAAGTTGAGCATGGGAGCCACAAAAGAAATGAGAGAGTTAAAGTTCTACAGAGGCACAGGCTATGAATACTGATTCGAAAGGCAGGTTTCAAAGGGTCGAGGAAAGTAATGGGCATTGTCGTTTAAAGACATCCCCCGCACTTGAGTAGTACATAGTCGTCCTACCTTGTGTTGGTAGTACAAGCTGTTCCCGTCCTGCCGTGTATATCACTTCTTGGAGCTGTCATCCTATCTTTGCGATGCTCGCTATGAATTTCGTGACAGACGGACAGACACACACCGTCATCGACCCGATATCATCGACTCGATACAACGGATGCGAAAAAAAGTGCTTGGTGAAACTAGATAACAGAAGATATAACGATCGCCTCGCGTCAACCGAATGATCCGACTGGATTTTCATAAGTAGAAACCAATGTCTCTGGGTTCGCGAGTTTTAAGCAATCGCAACCATCTAACTCACGTTGCACCAGCTGCAACTCTGGGCTGTGATCCTCTCTCGGTCTTTTCACCTGCCACATTTTGGCGTTCAATTTTGTAGAGCTCGGGAATGAGTCGAAATCCTTTCTCGCACAGAACCACGACCTTAAAACAAAACTAGTAGAAATAAGGCTTGAACAAAGAAAAAGAATATGGGCGCAGTTCCAGCGAGGGAGGTACTTATGTAAATGAATTGATTGATGTTGCTACGAGATTAGACCGATCTAATTTTTTGTACCGATGTCAGACGGTGACTTGACGCGCACACATGCGAGCATCACTGACATGAATCTTTTTTCTAGGCTTTTCTTCGAATGTATATTCTAGGTAATACCGCATTCAGTCTGGAAGGTGCTCAAAACCATGGACCATGACAGACGAGGAATGAGAAATTGCCCGAGAAGAAAAAGCAAAAGTAGATGAATTGAGCGCTCAATGAAAATTCATTTCGCGTTCCGCCAGAGTGGTTCACCCAACCTAGAGTTTTCCTCCGTCTCCCACCGTTTGTATAGGTCATTTTCATAGTATGACCTCGTAATAAAACAAGTTCACTGTCACTGGCCAGTCTGATGAGCAGTTTCGTTCATTTCTAGACGATTACTACCTACTTCGAGGAAGTAGAGTCCGTCTCAACTGGAGGCAGCTAGGCTTGTCATACTGGCACATACTAGGTTAGACCACCATTTCGGCAAACCCTAGCGCTGAAGCGCAGAAAGCCCATTACTCTCTCGCAGAAATCCAGAGTGTTCTGGCGGAAAGATCGAATATCGGCCCTGTTTTTCAGTATAGGACCGGAACCAAAGTCTCACTGCCACTGGGAATGGCGCTATGAATTTCGTGACAGACACACACACACGGACATAGCGGATTATATAAAGCACACACACACACGGACATAGCGGATTATATAAAGTAGGATAAGCACCGTTCGACTCGGCACACTTTTGCCAATGTAACACCAGTCGATAAATCCCATCAAAGGAAAAATTGGGTGGTCGAGAACCCACGAAAACCACGAAGGCTTTTTTGCCTGGTCCAGACTGATGATGTATTTTTCAGCAAGGAAGTTCTGAAGATGTTTGTAAAGGTGATAGTCGGTTGGTTTAAGGTCTGGAGAATATGGCGGGTGATTTTTCGGTTGGTTAAAGGTCTGGAGAATATATCGGGTGATTTAGAACTTCAACCCCCAATTCGTTCAATTCATGGATAGTGATTTGTGAAACGTGTGGGTAGGCGTTGTCATGCAGAAGAATCGGACCCTTTCTGTTGACAAGCGCTGGCTGCAGCTGACGCAATTTTCGGTACATTTTGTCGATTTCTTCACAGTAGGACTCCGCTGTGATGTTTTGGCCTGGTGACAAAAAGTTATAGTGGATCACACTAGCCGATGACCACCACACTGTGACCATAATCTTTTTTGCGTGAGGGTTTGGCTTTGGAAATTGCTTCGGTGGTTCGTCGGCATCCAACCCTTTTGTCCGGAACGTCTTCTGTTATCATACATGATCCAGTTTTCATCACAGGTGACAATTCGGTCCAAAAACGGGTCGTTTCTGTTCCGCAAAACCAGTGAAAAAAAACCTTGAGAGTGCCAATTCCGGTCATTGAAATTGTGGGGCACCCACTTGTCGAGTTTTTTCACCTTCCCAATGCGTTTCACCATCCGCAACTGATGGATTTGCAAAGGACTAGCTTTTCTGCAATCTCTCGAACCGTTTGGGATGGGTCTGCCTCCACAAACGCCTTCAAATCCTCGTCAGGTGCTTTAGGTCGACCGCTATTTTCAAGGCTGAAATTTCCAGGACGAAATTTGTCGAACTACTGTCGCACGGTGCTTCCTCCAACACTATTGGGCCCCCACACCTGGTTAATTTGTTGAGCTGTTTCGACTGCGGGTTGTTCCAACTTATAGTCGAAAAAGAATTGTCCGAAGTGCTCTTTTGACATGCTTGAAAAACTCTTGAAAAAAAGAGGGTCAATCGAGCAATGGTGAAACGGCAAATATACCATCAGATAGCACAGAAAATTCTCTTCAGGATGTACCACGCAGGGGAGAATGAGTTTTTAATCAGCAATGAATGTACAAAAATAGTAACACAAAACGCTGAGAACTTTCCGGACAACCTAGTAGATGGCAATCTGTCTCACGAGGTTGGAAATACCCACTACGCTTTCCTGCAAGACGGATCTTTGCCGTGAACGAAGTGACGGCTCGCAGCGTGCCACTTACACCACTCGCGCCGGAACAAGCTGGCAGGTTGTGGTAGACGCGTCGTTTGGGATTCCACCCGCTATCCAAAATGTGCGGCACTTGCGTCGATAGCAAGGTCCCACAACGAACATGTTAGCTACCGAAAGCACCAGCCGAGGGCAGTCAGCAACCATGCGTGACAGGGCGCAGACAAGCAGCGCGCTTTCGGTTAAGCGTGTGCTTGACAGCGCGGCACGTTGCGTCTGAAGTTTTGAGTGGAAAACGAAACGTCTCTGCTTGTCACTACCCCGCCTACCGAGACTACAGGGTAAACGCAGAAGATCTTTTCAGGCGTTATTTTGTAGGAGAGAGGCGCTTTTTGTAAATTTCCGTTACACTGGCGGAAAATGATAGAAATGTTACGAGATGCAGTGAAATGATACCAGTTTTGAGTGGCCATGCAGCACAATATTCAGTAGTCAATCCTTGCAGAATGCGTCGTGTCGAACTAGCTTTCATCTACGTCCCACGGTAGATAACCGCTTCCGTCATGAAATTGTTGGAAAGTCCATTTGGATAAGGCGCGATCTCGGCCCCTAATGCCTGCCACATCTTTGCTAGGTTACTACGATTTTCTAGATTATATGGCTTTATAAGAAATTTGCTGTCGCTGTGCGAGTTCTCCGTATCAAGCATAGATAGCTGAAGAGTAGCACTGATGTCCCTAAAACACTTCGATGTGATGCAGACGATGTAGATAATATAGGTAATCGCGGGCTCTTTTGACGTAATGGGAAATGCCCTGCCTGCCTGACGCAACCGCTTGGTACTACCTGGCCACCTGAAATGAAATTGGTGTAATGCGAGAGCGTACATATCGTTCGTATCATTTTCCGGTACGTCGGTCGTGGATTCACAAAAATATCCCATGAGTCGAGCCTCACCAGAAAAAGTAGCTCAAGCCATAATTCTATTATAGGTTGTGACGATGCGGCCAAGCTGATAGCAATGAGGTTACGTACACTCCTTACACCTAAAACGGAGTAGGCGTGACATTCGAACATGGCACAGAATGAGTTACTTATAGGATTATTCATTTTGAAACAACGGTCACCTTGTACTAAGCTTGATAGAAACAGACCTCAATCGAGTCAAAATGAAAATATCTCTTTAAAACAGAGCAGTTTCTACCGCACTCCACCAAAAACTAAGAAGCTCCATCTGAATTTGGACTGGAGGGCTGTCGCATATAAGCATCCACTCACTAGCGCTGACTACGCTGGATACCTAGTCGCAGATACGATCAGAAATCAAACCGAACGAACCACGTTGTCAGGTCATGTCTTGGACTCATGCCAGCTTATCGCATGTCGCATTTGCACGAAAAATCAGGAGGAACATAATGATGTTATAGCAGTTTGTCGATGAAGACAGTTCATCGCAAGTGAAAGCAAACCTTCAAGTTCCTGGATCCTACCTTGATTAAAGGTGTGTTACAAACGCATAGTGTGTCAGGAATCGCGTTCAACTCCGTTCAGGTTCGGAAATAGCGTTCGTGGGGCAGCCGGAGGGTGAATCAAACTTGAGCAAAAGGAGCCTCCTTGGGAAGATATCGGTTCCAAGCCACGGGTTGAGGAAACGTGACCTCTGCATCGCTTTGTGTGTCGTTTGTGCAGCTCAGCGTCATACTAATCCTATCAGGAGAATTAAATTCCGGTCACAAAGAGGGCTCATGTAGCTAAAGATACGGAAGCAGCGACTGCGATGGTTTTGGCAGAAGATGGACTGGACAGGAGCGAGTGGCTACTGAATGGCGGAGACAGCGCGGAACTAACCCCGGGGAGATGAAGACAAGACGCAAGAGAAGTAAGGTCCTCGAAGGGCATACTGAAACTTGGCAGCCGAAAAGGATCTAGCAAATGGGCTGGGTAGTTGACAGGAATCAAGGAAGTCTACGGCGCGTAGCAAGACATCATTCGGAAATTTTTTGTGTTTATAATAGAAAGAAAAGTAATGCAGCATTAAAAACAAAATGTTCCGGAGATTATAGGACTACCTAGTGAAATGAAACTGATAAATAACACAAGAATAACATATCGTTGGTATTATTAGCCGGTAACAGTGTGTATAAATGCTTTCCCAGAGCTGAACTGCGCCACGTCGTGTTCTATCCTTACGCTCTCTAAGCGTTGCCAGTAGTCCTCAACGGCGTCATCGTTTTTGTTGTACATGGCATCCAACATCAGCAGACAAAGAAAAAGAGGCCATTC
Organism: Cooperia oncophora; assembly: GCA_036418165.1. Classification (NCBI taxonomy): domain Eukaryota; kingdom Metazoa; phylum Nematoda; class Chromadorea; order Rhabditida; family Trichostrongylidae; genus Cooperia; species Cooperia oncophora. The sequence goes on along the minus strand of MU911922.1, from coordinate 207,807 downwards.
ACATTCAATGTTCTCAAACTGTTGCAACTCTGACTTGTTATAGTACAAACGGTAAGGGTCCTGAAGTATCGAGACTAGAAATTTGATACGTGACACAAATAAGCCCACAAACTTCAAGAGCTGTTTTGTAACCATCTCGTAGAAATCGTCTGCACCCATACTTTCCCAGCAACTTCGTTGTAATCGTATCCCGAGTTTGTTCTACCAACTCAGGGTCTTCAACAGCGAAACCAGGATAGGAGATTATCGTCAGTAGTGCCGCGTCTGTTTCCTAAAAAATGTTTACAATTAGCCAAGGGAGTTAAAGAATAACTTTGCACAGCTTCTTTCGAATACGAAAATTTTATCGATGGCTATGGATTTTTTCTGACCCAGTCGGCATACCTCGATTAATATATTATGTTATTAAAAACGCGGAAGGTTTCACATATAAAACGAAGAGGATAACAGATAAAAAAGTAACATTCTGTTTTCCAATTGAGTATATCCCTCAGAACTCAGAAGAACTCACTGCCATGTCCAGGGAGAGTTTAGACATCTAGCACCTTCGGATTTTCAACAAGTGCGAATAAAACGCTGTTCATGCCAGTTTCCACGATCAAAAAATTGTACCGCAGTGTTCAAATAAAAAATGATGGATTGTTGAATAATAAGGCGATATTGTTAAAATAATAAGGCGAATGCACCGCTCACTATTACATGTGTCCAAGCAGGTCAGATAAAAATGGTACGATCACACCTCCGTTAATTAGCCCTCGCTTATGCCTCGCCCCGTAGGTGCGAGACATCATTAACGAGGTGCGAAGCGACCTCATTAAGCAGGGGAAATCGTGCTCGAGTGCGAAGTGACCTCATTCAATGAGAGATCATTGAGTTACTCGAAATCGGAATAAATCGAGTGAAAACTAAACTATCAGGAAATTAAAAAATTTTTGATTCCCGTTCAAACCTTTCCAGGGTCCCTCAGACATCGTGCCCCACTCCTTTGTATGTAGCCACCGCCACCCCAATTTTTTCCCCGGCACCAGCACCTTCGTACGACGTAGGCTTGCACCACCACATACATAGCTCCCCCCCGCGCTGGCACCTTTCTAACTACGTCGCTCTGCGGATCCACATAGACCGTTACCCCTGTACCAGAAACTTCTTACCACGTGGAGCCCTTCTTGCCATACACTTTTTCCATCTCCCGGGCAACTTCCTCTTCAGTAACACCCACGCCAAGACAGTGCGAGAGGTGTACATGGTGAGGAAAGAGAAATATCTGAGGAAATGGCAAAGTAGCGACACCTTTCAGATCCCTTTCTTCATTGCAACATCTCAAAGACACTGTACTTATTTTCAGATTCAACGAACTTTTATCAGCAGCGGAGTATCTAGTTCCCAAATAGAGTGCTACTGCCATAAAAATGACTCAATTCGTCACAATCAAAACTGCATAATACATTTGTTAATTATTTGATAATAGTTTGTACACTGTTCCTTGTTTAAGTAATAATAGTAATAATAATAATAAATATATGAAAAATATGGCAATCTTTTCGACCCACTTTACCGAAATGCTTGCAATGGATTTTCCGATTTGGATAGCTTAACAGCTTTCCTTGAAGTGAGGTCAGCTGCAGTTGAGCCACGGACGTGCCTCGGCTGATGATGTCGCCTTCGCACCTCGCTTGATCGGCTTAGTTGAGGTTCTTCGCACCTCGCTAATTATGCCTCGAGTCCAGGTGCGAAGAAGTCGTTAAAGAGGTGCGATCGTACCATTCTTATCCTACCCGTCCAAGCACTACCCAATAACAATTGCGAGGAAAAGGCCATAGACACGACACCTCTCTGTATACAGCCGCTTGAAAACCACACTGCAGAAATCCATTGCTATGATAACCACCTGGCGACCGAATGACTCTCTATTGACAGAATTTCCACTTGCATTCATGCAAAGCTGACGCTTGTGTTTCGGTTAGGAATTCAAGAGCACCCGTTTTCGTGTAGGTTTTCATAGTAAGTTTCTTATCGCCCGTGATTGACGTTTGGCCGAAAGACTTGCTGCAAGCATCAAAGCGTTTTACGTTTGCGTTTTCGCAAAGAAATTGAGGACTCCAAACACACACCACACACACACACACACACACACACACACAACACACACACACACACACACACACACACACACACCACATTCTTGACCATTCCCGATTTTTGGAGCACAACTGGTCCAGGTTGCAGCAGGAATGTAAGTATTGCGGGTGAGCTCGAAAAAGTGAGTCGTTCAGGTCTTGGTGAGCTTTTTGAAAACGGTATGTTGTATGATGTAGGGGTCCATGCAAGGACCACAAAGATGGGGTCTGATTTTGCTAAACGCTATTGGGAATGCTAAAAAAGGAAAAAACAAGTTGCGCAGAATAGGCTAATTTGGTCATTGTTTCGGCTCTGCTGTAGTTTTAGAGCTGAGTACGTATAATTTACCAGTCGCCTTGCTGGCTGACGCCGGCGCGGCTCCTTCTGATACGGCCCGGCTGCGCCGGACGGGCGCGGCTTCGCCGCGCGTACCTTCCCTCACATATTTCTAGACTCAACTGATATCCGCCTTTTGTTCTGTACTCCACTTTTCTCCGGTGTCTGAAGTACTCTTGAGCTACTTTACAGATTCTTCGTCTGACTCCGCCCACCTCGAAACAGGCTCCGCCCCCAATATTTGTGCCCCACAATCCTCATTGGCGACCCTCTGCTGACCTTGATCCACTTTTTTCCGGTCTTCGGAGTGCTCTGGGACAGAGAGAATTTTCTCGCTCCGCCCACTTCGGGCTGGCCCCGCCCACAATATGTATACCCCACATTTCTTAATCGACGACCCCTTGCTGACCTGAACGGTCTTCGGAGTGCTCTGGAACCGTTTTACAGACCTTTGTGTCTGGCTCCACCCAGCTCGAAGCAGGCTCCGCCCACAACATTTTTGCCCCATGGTCCTCACCGGCGACCATCTGCTGACCTTAATCCACGTTTTTTCAGGTCTTTGAAGTGCTTTGGGAGAGCTTTGGAGATATTTTGTCTGGATCCGCCCACCTAGGGCTGGCCCAGCCCACAACATGTATACCCCACATTTCTCAATCGCAACCCTCTGCTGACCTTAATCCACTTTTTTCCGGTGTCTGAAGTGTTGGAACCATTCCGCAGAATTTTTGTCTGACTCCGCCCACCTCGAAACAGGCTCCGCCCCCAATATTTTTGCCCCACAATCCTCATTGGCGACCCTCTGCTGACCTTGATCCACTTTTTTCCGGTCTTCGGAGTGCTCTGGGACATAGAGAATTTTCTCGCTCCACCCACTTCGGGCTGGCCCTGCCCACAATATGTATACCCCACATTTCTTGATCGGCGACCCCTTGCTGACCTGAACGGTCTTCGGAGTGCTCTGGAACCGTTTTACAGACCTTTGTGTCTGGCTCCACCCAGCTCGAAGTAGGCTCCGCCCACAACATTTTTGCCCCATGGTCCTCACCGGCGACCATCTGCTGACCTTAATCCACGTTTTTTTAGGTCTTCGGAGTGCTCTGGGACAGAGAGAATTTTCTGGCTCCGCCCACTTCAGAGCAGACCCCGCCCGCAATTTTTGTGCCCCACACTCTTCACCGGCGACCCTCTGCTGACCTTAATCCACTTTTTTCCGGGTGGACTGACCATTCGGATGGCAGTGGCAGTGAATCCTCCGTGAAGGTCTCTGGTATACAAACCCCCAGAAGTTTTACATTTCTCGCACTCTCAACCTCAGAAAGTCTTTAAAGGGACACCGTGTTAGCTTCGAAGTCACTAAACCAGCACCCTGAATCTTTCTCACTTTTACCGTCTAGGCTTTCAACGAAGAACTCTGCCTCCTGCAATGGATCTTGTTTCTCTCACATTAAAAGAAACACGTCACTTTTTAAATTTTGTAGTCGTTACTCATGCGTCTGCATACTAGCAAACGAAAAGTTCCCTATAAACGATGTTGGATAACGACTTCTAGGAGGGGGACTGTTAGCCTCTAACTGGAGACATGGGCAGTCATCATATTACAAAAGCCCGGATTTTTCCGGCGTATCTCTTTACTTAGGGGGATTTGACGGCTCTTATCATGGTTCTGATACTTATTTTTGGCGCGGAGGCCATCTGGGGCCAGTATGGCGCCAAATAGGCCCGCCGCGCAGGGTGGCAGTGATGTTAATGCAAGAGAGCCTTTGCACCAAATTGGCGATATATTGCGTCATGTTCGATAATGAGTGTCATATTCGTGATCAGGGCATCGTATAACCGCCGTAACCAAGGTTTCAGGGACAGTTTCTTTGATAGTATTTCGTGAGCGTAATAGTTGCGTGAGACCCCATTGTGAATCATTACCTCATAGAATGTGCCCTTAAATGGCTTATATCCGGGTCATACATTATGGGGCACACAGGAATACAAGATCAAAAAAGTGCAAAAGAAAGGTCGTCAAGAGAATCCGATCCACAAATGCATCGATTGAGAGACCATCACGTTATCCACCACACCACCGGCCGTTGCGAGCCATGAGATGCAGGACCTTTTGAAAAGATATGAGCAGATGACCATGGGACCCCTACGTAGTTCACCACAATTCCAGTGAAATTATTGAATTTTGACCTTATTTTGCGTTGTTTTTCATGTCTGCTCAAAGAATACCTCAGATACTTTACGCTATCAAGGCTACTAGAACGGAGGCGAATAAGGTGGCTTGAATGGCTCATTCTTTTCGAATTATATTTGATCTTCTTTTTGACATTCCCAATAGCGTTTAGAAAAAACGCACCCCATCTGCGCAGTCCCTGCATGGACCCCTGCATCATGCAAGGAACCGTTTTTGAAAAGGTCACTACGACCTGAACGAGCTCCCTTGTAAGTTGAGATACCCCGCGCTTGACTTTAGCCATCCGCTTTCCTTATGCGGGTTGAACATTATGATGCCCTTCTTGGCCACAACTTTTCCCGTTACAACTGATGCCACATTGTATAAGTTTGAGCGACGCCCTTTCGTCTTATGACGCCCAACTGCAAATCCAGCGCTGCTTTGACCACTCGGGTTTGATTTCAATTTCTCGATATTCTCTTTTGTAGCTAGATTAGCCAATACGTAGCTGAAAGTCCCAGTGATACAGTGGCCCGCAGCCTAGCCCCTCTGCTTCCCTGCCATTCCTCTGTCTGCCTACACGTTTTTGGATGAGATTTACGACTTACGATTTACGATTTATCATCGGCAGATTATTTTTAGAAGACTTAGCTATAAGCGAAAAATACAAACATAACTCCGATAAGTAAAATACAGTAAGGTCATAAACTAAAAAGTCCTGCGAAATCGAAGGAAAATCAGCGCAGAAGGGCAGTGGACTCTATGCAAGTCCACGGTAGCAAACTTAGGACTCCGTATACAAAACAAGTAGGTATTTACTTATTTATTTTGCTGCCAACCTTGCTGATACCACTCCAACGGCCGCAGACTAAACTTCGTAGTGGGGGAGACCAGTGGAACACAACATACACAAAAAAGCAAACATTAGACAGCAAACAAGCGGTAAAATGGATAACACATCATCACATAACACTCTTATGAACGGTGGTGAAGTCTGCCCCTCCACGCGGTGCCACTGGGTACTACTCCCTTTGCGAGTTTAACGCAGACGCACGAACGCAGGTGACAGGCCTCCGCGACGGGCCGGCCTACGAACACCCATGTCACATCAACATCTTTGATCATGCCATATGTATATCGAGATAATGCTACGGCCGGATCCTCGGTGCAAGGACGGCATCGGGGCGACCAGGCAAGTCCAAAATCCTGGCAGTGTAGCTTGTAAAGTCCGTATTGCAACGGTAAACGTTGGAACCTTGACTGGACGTTCATGTGTATTACCAGAGGCACTGGAGCGCAGACGAGTTGATCTCTGTGCAGTGCAGGAAACAAGATGGTCCAGTTGCAAGTCGAGAGACCTTGGTCGGGGTTTCAAAGCCATTCTTCGCGGCAAGCCAAGGACCGCTAACACTGGGGCCATAATCGCCTCCCGACGTTTACGTGACTCGATAGCTAGCGTGGAACGTTTCCGACCGTTTGATGAAAATTGTTCTTGCTATAGAAGCGACTGCACCACTTCGTTTCATCATATGCTCCGCAAACGGGATGTGCTGAACAATCAAAGGACGAGTTTTGGATGCCGCTTGAGGAGAAAACAGCTGAGGTACCGACAGAGGACGTCATAATTGTCGCTGGTGACCTTAACGGGCACGTGAGCGCAACGAAAGACGGTTACAGCTGTCATGGTGGTTAAGGTTATGGAACACGTAACGCAGATGGCGAACGCATCTAGGAATATGAAGAAGCCCATAATCTCGCCACCGTGACAAAGTTCCGCAAACGTGACTCCCACCTGATAACCTTCTACAGCGGAGGCGCCAGAACAGAAATAGACTTTATTCCTGTCAGGCATCGCGTTCAAGGACTTGTCACAGACGCGAAGACTGTGCCGTATGAGACAGTAGCCTCGCAACATCGCCCGCTTATCTGTACGCTAGAGATAACACCGCCCACGTCGAAACAGATAGAGCGATGTGGTCCTGAGAGAATCAGATAGTGGCATCCAAAAAACAGGAGGCAGCTGTGATCTCTTGTATTCGATTACCAACCGTCACAACTGTTGACACAACGGTGAAGAACGCCGCCAAAGCGATTGCCCAAGCCGCTCGCTCTGAACTTGCCACAACGAAACCTGGAAGGCGTAGAATTGAAAAGCAGGCATGGTTGTGGACAGATGACGTCAGGGTGAAGGTTTACGAGTAGAAGAAGCGCTATCACTTTTTCCTTGAAGCCAAGTCAGCTGGCAACTGGCAAAAATACCAGGAAGCGAAAAAAGCGGCAAAGAAGGCTGTGGCGGCCGCAAGAGCCTTCGATGAAATCAGCAAGAAGCTCGAAACACGGGATGGTGAGCGGCACATTTACCGGCTTGCTAAAGCTCGTCACCGCCAGACCGAAGATGTGGAGAGGTTCGACATCAATGACGAGAAGAGCCGCCTCCTGATGGACCGTACAAAGGTGCTGAGGCGATGGCGCGACTGCTTTGGAGAAATATCCACAGTGAAGTATGAACATGCCATCCCCTGCGCCTTACCAGCATACGGCCCGTTCAGAAGATAAGCGTGGAGGAAACGGAGGCGGCTCTTAAGAAGATGAAGCCAGGCAAGGCGACGGGCCCTGACGACGTTTAGGTCGACTGCTGGCATGCTGCCAAATGGTTTCAATCAGGTCGTTACAGGGAAGAAAATGCCTGAAGTAGCAAGGCAAGAGAGCACGACGTCACCGATCTGGAAGAAAAAACGCAGTCCTGCAAACTGCTCGAATTATCGTCCAATCCGCTTGCTCTCGCACAGCATGAAAATTTCTGAGCGAATTGTTAATAAGCGGCTTCGTGATATCGTCCAGCTCTCCATCAACCGATGCGGCTTCGTGACTAGGTAGCCATCGACGCCATACACGCCGCTCGTCTCTTGCTAGAGAAACATCGTGAGAAGAAAAAGCATGTTCACCTAGCCTTTCTTGATCTGGAGAATGCACTCGTCTGTGTCCCACGTGAAGTTATATGGTATGTCTCACGGCAGTACGGCGTTCCCGAAGAGCTGATTGATTGGGTACGCATCCTGTACTTCAGCCCAACGAGTCGAGTGCGAAGTCCAGCAGGCATTTCGATGGGGTTCCCCAGTCCCAGTCCGCAGTTGGGGTACACCAAGACTCAGCGCTATCTCCGCTGCTCTTCGTTGTCACCATGAACGCCATTTCACGGGACCTCCAGAAGCCGGCTCCCTGGACGCTTCTCTGCGCTGACGATTTGATGCTCGCCTGCGAGGGTAAGAACGATCTTGGGGAACAAGTGCAAGCTCGGACTTAACGGTTAGCAAACTTCGGACTTAGATTGAACGTCAAGAAAACTGAGTACCTGACAACTGACCCGGACGAGTCTGGTTCCCTTAGGGTCAGCGAAAGTGTGCTCACGCGAACGACAGCGTTAAAATACCTCGGATCAACAATTACTTCTGGCGGTAGTCTCTACTCAGAAGTGAGCGTGCGTGTGAGTGCGGCCTGATCTAACCTAAGTGGCGATCTATGACTGGCGTTCTCTGCGACAAGACGATATCAGATCGCCTCAAATCGAGGATTTATAGGACCGTCGTTCGAACAGTCGCGATATACGGTGCTGAATGTTTTCCTACGACCACAGAAGATGAAGCGCGCTTCGGAGTCATAGAGATGAAAATGTTGCGGTGGACTGCCGGTGTCACGCGTATGGATCGCATACGCAATGACGACATAAGGAAGAAATTTGGTGTAGCTCCCGTGGCCGAGAAAATGCGCGAAGCTCGCCTTCGATGGTATGGTCACGTTCTTCGCGCGAGTTTGACACCTTCCGTAGGATTGGCCTTGAGCTCGAAGTTCCCGGAGAGCGGCCTAAATTACGCCCTAAGCAGCGCTGGTCAGACACGTTGCATGCCGACTTAAAGATAGCTGGCGCCCACCCCGATCAAGCATTCAATCGGGAGAAGGGGCGTGACAAAATAAGGGGAGCGGACTCCGCTACAGAGCGGGACAAACGCTGAGGAAGAAGAAGAAGACATAAAACTCTTATGGACATAGGTAGAAATTATACCAGCAAAAATAAATTGCATCTTAGCTTTGTTAAACGCGAACATTGCTTAGTTTCTTTTCTCAGGTCAGAACCAACCACGAGAATCATAATTTTTCTAGGTTTATTTCTGAACGAGAGGGAAGTGCTCGAATTAACAAACTTCGACGGCAAGTCATTCCGGAGGCTTACCATACTCCGAACGAAGGAATTCCGCAACTCTTCTGAACTGGTTTTCTCCCTCAGAGTCCTAAAACGGCGACCGCTGGTGCGCTCAATAGTTAGAGATTTTTTGAAGAGGACGTCAAAATCTAAGACTACTAATTCCGCCTAAAGCTTGTAAACAAACTCATAATCAAAAAGCCTCCTCATTTCCAGGGAGTCTAAGCCTATCTTTGTATGGAATATGAAAAATGCCCTGACGGGCGAAGATCCGTTCTGTAAACTTGGACTGAACACTTTCTACCATAACACGGGTGTGAGCCTCCACAACACTGGACAGTATTCAAAGTTGGGCGCACATATGTAGCAAAGAGCTGGAACAAGTTTTGATGCTTCTTGAAGAGAAAGCGCGCAATATGAAGTTCGATTTGCGAAGTGCCAAGTGCACTTTTTTAGTAATGTAATCATTAAACGATGACGAGCTCGAGTACGCACCGCCTAAATATCTACGGACATCAGGCCTTTGAGCTCAACAATATCAGTTGAAAACCTGGGGAGCGAATGAACAGTGTGGACCCATTCGTAGGGCAACCGTTTTCTCCGAGGAAATAGTGAGCTTCCATCTTCTGGCCCATGCCGATATGGCAAGAGCACGTTGTAGCAGTGTAGCCTCGGCAAAGCAATACACCTTAACGTCATCCACATACATAGAACACTGCATGCCAGAAGAAAAACACTTGGGTATATCATTAATGTAGATAATGAATAACAAAAGCCCCATATAAGAACCTTGAGGAACACCACTTTCAGTTCGGTATATTCTAGAGTTCCGTTGAATTACCCTTTGGCGTCTATTCGAGAGAAACTTTTTTATGAATTTCAAGAGGCGCCCTGTAATTCCAAACTGACTCTACTTCAAAAACAGAAGATGTAATGGTACGGAATAAACGCTCTAGAGAAATCTATGTATGCCGCAACCACCAATTTTTTTTTATTCACGGCATACTGCAATGCCGGAATAGAGGAAAGCAGCGCAGAGGAAGTAGACTTTCTCGGAACAAAGCCATACTGGCTCGGGGAGAAAAGATGTTGTGTCAAAAAAAGTCTCTAATTTTGTCTCATATGACCCTTCCCGTTACTATACTGAGTAACGAAGTGAGGCAAACAGGCCTGTAATTCTTGAAGTCACTTTTACTTCCTTTTTGTATATAGGCCTAACCAGTCCCAAGCACCAAATTGCTGGTACGGTCCCTTTCAAAAATACTCTTCTGAAAAGGTACGTGAGGGCGGGAGCAATACCGTCTGCAGCTTTCCTCAGAAATGTATATGCCAGGCCATCAGGAAAGTAGAACAACGAAGAGGAAGCTGGTTGAGCGTGCGAAAAACGTTTTCATAATTGATATCCACCGAATCCAGCTACCGATCTAACAAAAGTCCATCGTCTACCGAGCGGTGCCTTTCTTGCAAAATGTTTCAAAATAGCGAAAATTTTCACTCTGTGATAGTCGTCAGAGAGCGAAACACCAGCAGAAAATGTAATGTTGCCAATTGACGTACACTCTTTCAACCTTGCATTGCAGCAATGACCCCAAAATCTCTTTTTGTTCTTAGAGGTAGCTATGCGCTCTTCGTTCCTGATTTCAGCCTTGGGAGCTCCCTTTTGAGCAGCCGGGACAAGTGAAGAGAAGGAGAAACGCGGGTTCGCTGTGCTTACCTCTTTCTACACGTGGCCGTGTTAGAGAAGGAGTCGCGCTGGCGTCGGCCACCGAACCGACCGGTATCAAATGTACCTGTGACAAAAGGTATTCAAGAGCACGGCGGTCTATACTAAAACGCACTGGAAACAGGCTTGAAACACGCTCCACCCATTGTGGGCGGGTCTCAACACACCACAACGCTGAACTCTCGCTGTATGTATCTCTTCTCCGAATCTGACCTCCAAGCTCACTCAGACCGAACCACGAAATTCCGCAGGAAGCACGCCCATTTCGAAAGCAGCCCGCCCCCTTTGGATATCTCCTCCATTTCGTCCGCCACCCCCTTGCGGACCTCCCCCAGTGCCTATGCTGCTCTGCAACTAATTCGTGAATTTTGACTTTTGCTCGCCCACAACATCGACACAGCTCCGCACAGAATGGACGCGTAAATCTCGCTTCAATAGCGGAGCTCCTGCACATTTTTGCTCGCCTTTTGCCGGTGCCTGGAGTCTATTTTGAAACCATTTTACAGATTCCTGCGTCGCATCCTCCAGCCTCGCACGCCCCGCCTACAACGGATGTGTGCCGCATAACCGGTGATCCCTCCTGACCATCCACTTCCATGTTTTACAGAATGTCTCTGTCCATCTCGGGCTGGCCCTGCCTACAATATGTATACCCCACATTTCTCAATCGGCAACCCCTTGCTGACCTTAATCACCTTTTCTACGACTTCTGGAGTGCTCCACAAAAAAGCTACAGATTTTTTGAATGGGGGCCCCCTATGAATGAGAGCTCGCCCATTCTGGGCGTGTCTCAACACACCTCGGTCATGCCGAACTCTCTCCAGGTGTTGCCCTCCTACACCGACTTTTTCTTCTGAACTCTCTCGGGAACCGAGTTAATGAATTTCTTGGGATGCACCGCCTATCTCGAGAACGCCCCTCCCATTTCGGGTAAGCCTCCCCTAATAGTTTGGCAACCCTTGCTAACCTTATTCCACTCTTTCCCCATCTCTGGGCTGCTCTGGAAACGAGTTATGAGTTTTTGTGCGGCTACGCCAACTTTCGGTGCATGCACCGCCCACTGTGGGCGAGGCTCACCGTGGATCATGTTTGCTATTTACATTTTGTCCCATGCCCTACCCATCCCCATCTTGACCCGTACTCTCCAAGTTGTTCTTCAGGTCGAACAGAAATTCCGGACAGACAGACAGACAGACAGACAGACAGACAAGCAAACAAACAGATGAAGCAGATTGCATACAGTGGGTGATAGTCCCCATTGGCAAAATTGGCAGTTCGTCTTTCCGCAACTTGAGTACTAGACATATTTATAGACAAAGTAAAGACGACCGTAACGTGATCTGACGTAGATAAAGAGTCTGGCACAATATGCTATTAATGAAAAACGGACTATTTGTAAAACTAGGTCCAAAATATCCCGCTCGTTAGCGTGCTGCAACACTAATTGTCTCAGATTATAAGACTCAACGAAGCTCTTGAAAAGGGAACTCCTCCTACCTAGCAACTTGAAATTATGAGAGGTTGAAGTCACCCAGTAGAACAACCGGTGAGCGGTTCTCGCACAACTTTTCCGAGACAGGAAAGAAGCTTCTGAAAATCTCCACTCGCACATGATGGACTATGATAGCAAAGAACAAATATGAAGTCACTGTCGAGGAAGGAAACTGGTACGCTGAGACATTGCTGAAGGGAGAGAAGTTGAGAGATGAGATGAGACAAGAAGAGATGTCATTCCGAAAAATAGCTACTACACCGCCGCCTAGGATATCCCCATCTCTATCACCGATACACAAGATAGGAACAGTCAGCCGACATCGTGCTACTTTTGATCTTATCAGGGTTGCACCATGTCTCTGTTAAAACAACGCCTCAAGGATTTTGAGATAGCAGTTGGTAAAGATCAGGGAGCTTGCTGTTTATGGAACGCTTGTCAGTAGGACTACCCTGTTGAGGAACCCGACCCACTCTTTCCAGTTGAATGGCCTGGCCCCCAGGCGCACAAACTCAAACTGCGAGATGTGCCTATCAGAGATGTACCAAAAGACTCCAAGGGTGTACTGGAGGGGTTTCTCAATGCCCACTGGGTATCCGCTGACGACCGAGTACGAAGCTTTGTAAGGATGTGACATCTTGACCTTATGTGGCAAAGTAATCTATCCTTAAAGGCAGCGCTCGCGTTCATTTGATGTTCCTACGCCCTGACTAGATATCGTAGCAAGAGTGGTGTATTAGTTTGCAGCTCAAAAATACGAGAAGATGGCGCCACTCGCTTGTGAAGAGGATGCCGCCCGCTCACCTGACTGCCATAACTGCTTTGGCTTAGCCTTTAAAGGCTGAGCCTGCTTTCAAGAATAATGAGTTATGGATCTCACATAATACTGATCCAGAAGTGAAGAAAAAAGCAGAAAAAAAATCATGGAAAATGTCCTATATAAAACCCTATGCTGGATAGGTAGGCGGGGCGGCATGCTCCTCACTAGCGAACGGCACTATTCTCTCGCTTTTTTGGAGATGCAAAACTAGTTCATACAGCACCCTCATAGGGAGAGCTAGATATCCAGGGAGGGCGCGGGAACATCAAATGAATGTGGACGCTGCCTTTGACCACGGTGTTAGACAATGGTGGGCGACAGCCACTCTGTCTTATGGGACGATGTCAGACAATGCTGTCTGACAGTATGGTGCTCTAATATCAAAGATGTGCAAACACTCACGTTTGTTGAAATCGTGTCTCTAGGGCTAGCCCGACGCTCTGCAACGAACATCATAGTCGCTTAGGCAGCGTCCATACTTCGCGACAGCAGCGGCGATCGCGGCGACCTCGGCGACCTCGGCAATCGCCGCAATCGTCGGTGCGTAGCAGAGCACGCTAGCATAGCGCAGCACCAAACGCTATTATGGACTGAATAGGAAATCCAACTTGTGAGACCTTCTTTTGTCTTATTAATGGCTACTAACTGAACTGATAACTTACGACTTTCTATACATAGGATCTGGAATATGGGGTAAGAAGGTTTCACTTCTTTTTAGGTCGGGATAAGTCCAACTCCATTCCCTGGGTGAGCTTCTTTGTTTCTTTTGTTTTTATTATTTCAATTCATACAAGCGCCTTGAAAGTTCCTGCCGTCTGAACTGTTCCAACTTCCAAAATACTTATAGCTTACAAGTCGAGTTCAAACAACGAAGAAAAAAAAGGAAACAGAAAGAAGCTGACCTAGGAACCAAAACACTAATCATTTTACGCAACATCAACGGGTGAAAACTCTATAACCTCATGTATAAGCTCAACGAATGAAAAAAGAAACAACAGAAACCTATCCTTAACAAATCTCTCACGCTTTTTGCTCATTTCTATTCTCAATCAACAAAGAAAATAAGAAACAAAAGCCATTAAGTTCGGGTCACCTTTCTTTGGGTCAAACCAAGCTTCAAAAAGCATTAAATTGAGTCGCTTCTTCCCAAAAGCCTTCGGAGCACAATAGCGTTGGGGCGCGCTCTGCCATGTACCGAAGAGCGCCGAGGTCGCCGCGATCGCCGCGATAGCCGCTGCTATCGCGAAGTATAAACGCTGCCTTACCGGAATTGCCAGGCGCCCGCGCCAAAGGCGCCAACGCCGAAATACTATTGGTCACCAAATTCGCCAAGAACTTGTTTTCAGGGGTAGCTCGTCGCCCTCAACATGAATATGGCATTCACTTGTCAAGAAACTGCTTGGCGCCAGCGCCACAGGCGCCGAATATTATAAATCACCAAATTCGCTGAAAACTTGTCTCCCGAGGTAGTAGCCCAGAATATCACTATCACACCTGCTCAACGCGGAACTGCCTAGCATTCGTGTTAGAGGCGGCGGCATGAAGTGCATGCATTGACCCGCCGCACGTAGCGCGAAACTACCTGACGCTTCATATTCTCGCCTCAGGCATTTCTTAGTGCTCTTTGATCTGTCACAGATTTATTTCGAAATTTTGAATTTCAACGAAGAAAGATGTGCCGCCCCATGCGCAAGTCATAAAGAAAACGGCTCGTCATCAACGTTTTAAGAGCCTGATTGGGCAGCTCTGTTTTATGATGCGATCGCGGCAGTCTCACAGGCGAGTGAGGACGGGCAGTCATAGTCCCCTTAGAAAATTCCTGAAGATCAACTGATATTTCGGTGGCTTTTCAACCAGGTAGCGCTCATAGTGTAGCATCCTGTAGCAACCTCACTATTTATAACAGCAAAGCTGCCTGAGAGATTAGCAATATATGCCAGAACTCTTCGTTGCGCTGACAAGAAAACTTGTTCAAAACGTAAATGTTATGCAAGATAAACCAAGCTTGCAGATGTAGCACTGTTAGGTTAATGAATTCCAATAGTATATATGCTTGAATCTCTTTCATCTTACCAGGGAAGGTCAACAGGTCCCCTTGGCCATTCAAGATGTGATGCATATCGATGTGTACGTCTCGGGACGCTGAACTCAGATCTGCTTTCAAAATTTGCCGAACGACTCTCTAGGAGGAGTCATGGGGGGGGGGAGATTCTAGCATACCAGTGGCCGATCCTCATTTGTGGTAGTTCAAATCACGTTCGAGAACATATGTTCGCAAGTGGTCGGTGGTGTAGTGGATAGGTAAGTTGCTTCATAGGTGAGGGGGCATGGGCTCAATTCTTTGACAGGGTCGCATTTTTGCATTTTGGAATAGTTTCTGTGAGTCGGCGAATTATCAATATTTTGTTATGTCAAGCCTGCCCTCATTTCCAGCCCAAATACTGACAGCTGTGCTTCTCTTTCAAGAAATTTACTAGAAAAATAACTGGTATACAGATGGTGAATGGGTCGAATTTCAACTATTCCAGAGAACACGTGGTGTTCCTTCAAGAAATGGTCAAAGCAAATAGCTTCTCGTTGAGAGCACAACGAATGAAAAAAACTCTTCACAACCGGTGTAGCCACAGCGTATAAGATAAGAAAAGTTACCAACCAGGAATAAGACAGGAAATTCCTTGATCGAGATGAGCAAAAGTGAAAATAACTAGAGAGGGAGAGAGAGACGAGAATAGAGTCCCGACATAGAGAAATTGATATCCTGAACTACTACAAAAGAAGTGAAACCCTTAAACGGAAGAGAAAGTAAAGGCTCGAAAGTTGAATCAAGGGTGTAGCACCTGGCGCTATACTGAGAAGTTTCAATGCTTTCAGGTGACAAAGCCATTTGAGTAAACTCATGGTCATTAGAGGACCACGAAGCTACAATCAAAAAGATTGACTGAAACTACCCCGAAGAGAACGCATAACCTTCCCTAGTCCAGCATGTGCTGCTTACCCATAATATCAGTTTTACACGCACGAACCACCAAGTTGAAATCTTAAAAATGTCCCTAGGGGGGGGGGAAAGGGGGAGTCAAAGAAACCCCACTATGTTCCTGTCAAACATTTGAAGTGACTAAACTAATTCTGCATTGATGCGAAAAAGATCTGAAATTATGTGCTCTTGAACAATCGCTATTCGACTCTTCAAGAGTCATCTGTAAAAAAACGGTTTTAGTGGTTTTGACAGAGAAGCGCAGTTATCGGCATTTGGCTCTTTCCTGCTGCAAATGAGGGCAAACTTGACAAAATAAAATAGAAATATTTGTCGACTCACCGAAGATTTTCCGAAAAAATGCAAAACAGCGACCCTGTCAAGGAATCAAATCCATGACCTCAAACTTGTGAAGCAACTTACCTATCCACCACGCCACCGACCACTTGCGACTGTTGTTCTCGAACTTAACTTGAACTAACACAAACGAGGATCGACCACTGTTATGCTGGAACCCACCCCCTCCCCTAACTCCTCCTACCGCTCCCCTAACTCTTCCTAGAGAGTCGTTCGGCAAATTTTGGGAGCAGATTTCAAGTTCAGCGTCCCGAGACGTGCACATCGATATGCATCCATTCCTGAATGGTCATGGCGACCTGTTGACTCCCCTGGTTAGCATGACTATCACTGTAGTATGCCATCAAACCTTATCATGACTGAATGGCATTATTGAGCTACGTTTCGTCTTCGATCTCGTCAGAGCAGAAATGGACAAAAAACGCATGAGGCCATTCCGCTCAAACGCCTCAAGGATTCTTAAGACAATTTAAATAAACCAGTAAAGTCCCGACGGTGTCAGTCAACAGACGTATGGCTCACCTTGGTATTGTCTGCTGGAGCAAGTAACTGAGTAACCACCGTCACATGTTTATTTCGATATACTGGAGTAGCACACATGGGTCCTTCGCAAGAATGATACGAACAACAAAATCTATTTTATCTCCACTGATGTTCCTCTGTTCCCTGGAGTCCTCAGCTCTATTCAATCTTTCCAAGACGGGACCACGAGCGGACTTTGATGGTCTTTGTTTTCCATTATTACGTAAGGGGTTTGTCGTGCCGTCGTCGCCCTAATCAGCTGATCTACTCATAGGTGCAGATGCTTAAGCTGCCCTACATATCTAAGTGAGCACAACTACGGGGCTCCAGCTGTTTTTCCATTGCGATTCACACTACTCATCTCTTCTGTTCTCTATTACTTTTTCTTCAATTCAAGTGCTCAAAAACGAAAACACCTTCCCAGTACTTAAAGATTTCGAGGAGGAAATATCCTGAATTTTCGATAGTGCAAATTTTGCTTTGTAATGCCGTGAACATCATGATAAGGACAACTGCTCCGCCTAAAATGGTAGCAGGGGAAAATCACCTTACTGAATGACTCTCTCGGGAGCATGCTGCTCAACACAGCGGAACACTGCTCAATCTCATCTGGTAGAACATGTATAGCCGACCTCCGAGAACCATCGCCAAACAAGTCACCGACATCATTCATAGCCTGAATGGTTTCATACATATTTACATATATGCAGAGGGGGGGGGGGTGGCAAAAAAAAGTCACTCTTCTTCACTGACTTTCGAGGCGCTATAAGCCGCACTTCATTAAATTGTGATCGGACATTTTTATCACCATATTAAAGAGCATATTAAATACTACCATGACACTCCGCCACAGCCTTCTGGACAAGCGCCATCGAGAGATTCTGGTACCGCGATGTGGTGCCTGAGATCAGTGAGATAGTCGATTCCTCGCCACCGTAGACTATTGAACTCTGCCTGAACTGGGTAACTGAGAGGATTCTGGTCAGGTGACCTACTTGGATATTACACCTTCTTTAGGTATTCAGCCCCCTTCCATTACTAGGCGAGAGTTTCTCCAATACCCTTCGATTCCATGTGGTGGCACCCTATGCTGCAGCAGTACAAAGTTTCCAAGAAGGTACGGGCGACGACATGTGAGGAGGATGTTCTTCACGAGTTGCTCGATGTAACGGCCAGCGCTCATCTTCAGTAAGGGGCCCACGAAGAAAATATTGGTTTTTCCATTCCAGGTACGTCTGGTCCATACCATCAACCAGCGCCTTGGTGACTGTGGTGAAGATGATGTCCTCGACCGTGGCGACGTTGTCGAAGCTGCTCGATGTTGGAGATCATCCAGATCGAGAGTACTGGTCTCCAAGTAGCTATCCATGGGTGATTCCACACTACAAGTTTTGCAGCTGTTTGGAGGTGACATGAATTCCGAAGGTCTTCTCCAGTCAGGCTGCGACTGGAGATGACTCATATTTTGGTGTACATGAAGGTGATGGGCGAGGGCCAGCTCCTGTTATCGAGGAGCATCATGGGTATCTTTCGCCCCGGTACTCGTATCCACAACTTCTCTCTGGGCTGCAAAAACTTTGCTAATATGTGACTCGTCAAAGTGACTTTTTTTGCCCCCCCCCCTATCTATCCTACTCTATATACTTCACTAACTATGTCTGTCTGTGTGTATGTTTGTGTGTGCATCTGTCTGTGTGTCACGAAATTCATAGCGCTGGTCCCAGTAGCAATGAGACATTGATTTCAAGAAGTGATGTAGGCGGTGTGACGGGAGCACTATTGGTGGGTGACAGGAAGTGATATCAGTTGATAAGATCCGATAAGACGCGCTAGAGGGGGAGGTCACAATATTCATAACGCGGGTGACAGCAATAGCAGGACGTTAGTTCCGAGGTACGATACAGGGTATGGGACAGAAACGTGATTGGTCGGTGGCAGGGAGTGATATCAGTTGATAAGATCTGAAAAGAGGCGTCAGAAGGGGAGGGGCACCGAGTCCATAGCGCGGGTCAAGCATGAGTAGGACTTTAGTTCCAAGATATGGTGTAGGCTATGGCATACGATTATTATTGGTGGGTGACAAAAAGTGCTAGCAGCTGATAAGATTTGATAAGGGGAGTTAGAATGGGGAGGTCACTATACTTATAACGCGGAACACAGCATCAGCTGGGCGTTGATTTCAGAAAATGATATAGAGTGGAGAATGAGAACATCGACGACATGTAACAGGAGGTAATAACAGCTGATATGGGCTGATAAGGAGCGTTGCCGTTGTCGTTCAGTCAAAGTTTTGGGGCCTTTGCACTACCAAGTTATAGAGCTTTAGTGATAGGAAACTAATGACGGGTGACAGACAATCTTATCAATTGATAAGAAAGGATAAGGGGGCCATTATCATTACATCTCCTAACACTATACTGCCAAGTATTGAAGGATCAGTGTGCAAACTTCTTCTTAAGCCATCACTTCTCTGATAGCACTAACTAGCACTATATAATGTCGATGTCGACGAGCGGGGGGGGGGGTGGTGTGTAGTTCGCGTGAAACAGGAAGGTCAGGGAAATTCGAGGAGAACCGAAAACCTAAACAATGAGGCACTTTATGCGTTCAGTAGCTTTTTTACCTTCAACCTTTCAATTACTGATGAGAACGAATAATAAGGGAGCAAAATAACCTACAATTATTTGTAATTCAGCAAGCAGGTTGCATGGTAATTGGAAAGGGATAGGTTAATCGATCGGCATTTTTGTGCAGTGATGAAGATGGAATTTGTTCTTCTACCGAGAGATTCATATTGCTCCGTATAAGCGCAAATTTAAGCGTGTGCTAGGAAAGCAGGATCCGGCAGCGTTGCTTGATTCGATCACTGCAGCGCTGTATGAGCAGCCCACTATGGAAAAAGTTCGTTTCTCAGTTATGTGCGCTGAAGGAGCTCTGCGTGGAGCCGAGCGATCCGACTGGTATATATATATACTATATATTATATATATATATATATATATATATATTATATTATACTTGTTGTAATGTGTGCCTCTTTACATGTTCCCATGTCCTACCCATCCACACTTTGACCCGGTCTCTCCCAGTTCTTCAGGTCGACCTCTGTTCTTCAGTTTGAAGCGAATTTCCGAACAACAGATAAACAAACAAACAGAAGAAGCAGTAGATTGGGTTGACCCATAAGTAATGGCGTTAATTTCCCACACAAATTTTTATATGGAAAATGACAACTGTTCCCAATGTGTTTGTTCTACCACTGAAATGGAGTGTTGGGTCGACACAGATGTGAGTTTTCGCCAGCAACCTTTTGCACTTTATCTCGGCTCTCAGTCAACAGATGAAGCTCGAAACTTGTGTTATAGGTGATCGAAGAAGTTGCGTTTTATGACAGCCTGAAGTTGGTTCGAGCGATCAAGAGGTGGGAATTCGGATCCTGTGAATCTCCCACGCATGGGGTTCCTCTTGAGGAGCGACTGCCTGCAGAACCTACACCTTAACTATTGAACGCCTAAAATTGTTTGAAGAGGATGCTTGGTAATGATAGGGAAGCAACCCATGACCTCTAGCGATTCCTCAATTTTTGGCATGAATCTCCGTTGATTAGGCAATTCAGCAAGCTCTCAGTTGGACTGAATAGGGCATTGCGTTCGAAGCTTGTCTGGGAGATTAAGACTGAGATCTTCTAATCACTCAAACATCATAAACATTCCTAAGAGACACAGCCTCTTGGCCATACATTTCCACTTTAAATTCACCACTTTTCGAACCAAATTAACCACTTTTCAGAGCAAATTCACCACTTCAAACCAAATTCACCACTTTTCAAAGCAAATTCACCACTTTTCACCCCAAATTCACCACTCTTCTTAGACCGAGCAGTTCACCAACCATATCACGCCAAACGCCACCGCGAACCCTGCCCCGACGGTCACGCCTACTTGTCAGCGCGGACATAGATTTTCGAAACTGACTGACTCCGCCCATTCTCTAAAGTTTGTTGTAAACTGAAAATCTTCATGACTTTTTCAATGTTCAATTTCACATCCACTCTCCGCACAATGAAGGTACTCGTAGACGCGCATTCATGCACAAGCAATTTAGGCTCCCCCCCTTTGGCCACGCCCACTTGCTGTTTGCGGAATCATGATATGTTTTCAAAATTTTTGCCTTTTGGACCGCTCCATGAAGTCCCGCCCACTTTTCAAAAATGGTGCAAATCGGCAGTATAGAGCCATGGCTTGCATGGCAAGAGTATTGCTGGTCATTAGGAACAAACTTTGCCTGATTTATGTGTTCCGAGTGACGGACGAGATGCTATCATGCAAGCCAAGACTCCATACTGCCGACTTGCACCATTTTTGAAAAGTGGGCGGGGCTTTTCTGAAGGGGTGGAACCTCTCATAGTGGGCGGTGCTTCACGGGGTAGTCCAAAAATGCAAAAAATTTCGAAAAAATATCATAATTCCACAAACAGTGGTCTAAGTTGTCGGTGCACGAATGCGCGTCTACGAGTACCTCCGTTGTGCGAGGAGTGGATGTGAAACCAAAAATTGAAAAAGTTATGAAGATTCGAATCAGTCATGTGTTGAAAATCTATGTCCGCGCTGACAAATAGGCGTGACCGTCGGGGCAGTGTTCGCAGTGGTGTCTGGCGTGATTAGGTTGGTGAACTGCCTGGTCTAAGAAGAGTGGTAAATTTGGTTTGAAAATGGTGGATTAGGTCTGAAAGGTGCGAATTTGGTTTGAAAAGTGGTGAATTCATAGTGAAAATGGTATACTTTGCAAATGGACCTGTGCGGCTTTAGCTAGCCCGCGAAGTTAAAAAAAAGAGGCTGTCAAAAATGCTCAATTTCGTCGACCTGACACTCCAGTTTGAGTACATAAATATGAATGAAAAAGGAAACTTCAAATAAACAGAGAGGACTGTCGTATAGGGCAAGGAATTCTTCACTTCTTCGTACACAAATACAAAATTCAGTGGCAAAACTTTCTTTTTTAACGCGATAACTCGAATGTTAAAAAAAACGCCATTACCTATGGGCCAAACCAATATTTAGTAATACTTCAGCATAACAGGACAAATGATCACTCTGTCCTCTTATCTTCCCCTGGTCAGTATTATTAGGTCGTCCCAAAATTTTGTGAACATTTTTTGAATCTCGTATCAGATCTTTCCGCAGCCATTTCGAAATCTAGTTATGAGGTCTTTGGGAAGTGTGCTAGGTGAGCATCCCATAGCTTCTTCACCGTCCCTCGCAGTCGCTGTTCTCATATGAAAAATGGTAAATGAAATTCATCATTTTCGACACACTTCGCTATATGAACCTCTGCCAAGCCAGAACGTGGTTGAAGCCATAAGCGGCATTTCCCTTATTTAGATCTTGATGTTATCTTCCACAGTACGGCTTTGGAATGGCCCAATTGCTCCCGCTTTAGTGAATTCTATCTGGGTGAAAATCTTCGTCCAAGGAGGCCACCTGCCTTGGGTTTTAAATTACTGTGTTCCTTAATTAAAACCAATACGTACAAATCTACTTGCTATCTAGTCCATACACTTGACTGGTCCCAAAGCACAAATGAGAGAGGGACTCGCTTCCCTAGAAAAGTTCTGAAGTTCGGCCTAAATTTTTCTCATGAGTTGACCAGTACTCCAAGGGAGCACCTGTGAGTACTGCCTACAACGTGTCTCCCACTTCCGCTGTACGGACTGGTTGAACAGCACTGTAACTGGATATGGAGTGGGTGCCTCTAGGTGAATCACTCCCGGGAGCGCCAGTGGTTAAATCCCCCAGAAAGGGCAGAACCGATCGCGCAATCCTATCAATCTAGTAGGGTGGTGAGACTGCGTATGTGGTGGGGTTTCTCTCTCCCTTCCCAAAACGGAATTTCTTCCTTCCAACACTGTGGTGACAAGGGAGCCCTATTGTAATCAACTGCAAAAAAGGGGGGGGGGGAGGGTTGAAAACCTCTACCATTTGGCCCAAAAACCGAGCAATGTTTGCCTACTCCACTACAGCCAGGGTCACACATTTGGAAAACGACACTGCTCGAGATCCGGAAGCTTAGCTGGGACGGCACGCAACTTACTTCCAGTCAGAATCGTAATGCTTAACGATGTGATGTGGCCTACATAATGACTTGCGGGACCAGTCGATGAACATGTCAGTGTTATCCTCCCAGACGAATCTGGTACCAATTTACCGTCCTTGGAGGGAAGAAGCTTGGTTGGCCTGGGCAGGAGTCAACCCGGGGTTGGAACCCGGGATCGCGCGAGTGATAAGCGCGCCACTTGTCATCGGCGTCAGTATTGCAATAAAGGCGAAAAAATTCGGTCTGACGAGGGCATGCCGAAAGCTACATGCCGAAAGCTTGCCAATGAAATCGTTGACGACAAACTGTACACTCAATTCCGAGAACATTTCTTGCCATGCACGAGGCGAATGGCCCCACTTTTGTGTTAGTGGTGACACCCGAGAGCCATTTTCATTCTCCGCCTACCCTATCCTTGATGTTACTTACCTCGATACCAAGGTCAAGCGGTGAAATACGCATTCCGTAGTAGAGGAAAGAAAAGAGGAAGCGTAGCAGCGCATCCGGCTACAGCTAGGCGCCTGGTCAGCAGCGCCGACCGAGTATGGAGACGGCATCCGGCCATCGCTACCCACCAACCCCTATCCCGTGCACTTTTAACCGGTGAAAAAGTGAAGCTGCTGCTGCTTCGAAATCATTCTTTCCATATATAGCAAGGACCAGGATCCACGAAATAAGTGTACAGCCTGTCTTGAAGCAAGTCGAGGTTCAAACTTAACACTCAGCACTGCACCGAGTGGAACTCACAGATAGCATGACTTACCATACATGAACATATGATGAGAACAGAACGTACCTGCAGAGCAGCTTTCACCATTCCAATAGAACTTGCATTGAGCTCCCTTATTCCTTGGTTGGTCTTGTCACCACGCTCCCAAATCCCAAAGTCCTAGAGAAAAAAACCTCTGCATTCGCCAACAGCTCTTCAGAAAGCACTCTGCACTGCCCAATATCTCTCGGAAAAGATTACCCATATGACTTGTATTTGGCAATGACAGTGATTGAAAACGTTTGATGAGATGTGCGTAATAATATTTGACTGTTCATGTACACACAAGACAGGCCAATGAATTTGTCCAAGCTCTTGTCCGGTCTTGGAGTCTGAACTCGGTTCCGAAACACGATCTTCAATTCATGCGCGCGCTAGGGCGCCCTTTGCCACTGCGATGCTTCCGCCTCATCATAATGCCGCACATAGCCACAAAGAGAATAAAGCTTTCATAGAGCACGGGCTACGTTCAGATGGCAGCGCCTACAATATTATCCGCGCATCAGATGACATCGCCTACAATAGCAGGCGCGCAGCTCCTTTTCTTGGGTTTTTATTGGGATCGTGGCATTGTCTGAGTGCGCGGCTAATATTGCAGGCGCTGCCTCTGAAAGTAGCCCGTGCTATATGAAAGCTTCATTCTCTTTGTGGTTATGTGCGGCATAATGATTAGACGGGAGCATCGCAGTGGCAAAGGGCGCCCTAGCGCGCGCATGATTTGAAGATCGTGTTTCGGGAACCGAGTTCAGCTATCCACGACCAGACAAGAGCTTTGACAAATTCACTGGCCTGTCTTGCGTGTACATGAATCCCAGTATCCCTTGAGTACTTGGAGTCCTTTTGGAGCGTTCATTTCTTCCAACGACTGAGTCGAGTCGATTAACATATTGGCGACAAGCAGGGCACGCCATCGCGTTGTGATCATTTCCTGTAAAATACGACCTCCACCTAATTCCATCTTCAAGTACGACTCCCCTCCCCATATTACCTCTTCCCTAGATTCTTCCAACCTCCTACCACTTTGTCTATTTTTTCCTAAAAATTCTGGTTTTTTTTACAAAATTTTGCTGTCGAGCGGGGGGGGGAGGAGGAGATTCGGGGATTTTCTGATACCCTTTGCGAAAACATGTGTTTTAAAAGCATACCAAAGTCCTCAAGCCAACTGGGGGTTTCATGGCCTCGGAGGGGCTGATTTTTCGTGTCGTGGGGGGGTGGTCACGAAATGATCACAGCGGGGAATTTTTTCGATTAGCAGGCCTAGGAAGAAAATTAAAACCTTGCTGGAAAGTAGAAATCTTCAAGCTTCCGGCACAAGTCTTTTTTTACGAAAAGCCGTGTGTGAAGCTTGCCATGCACGTCCAAAGCGTAGCGACTCGCGGTTTGCAAAAATGATCACAGACGGATCACAACGATGATCAAAACGGGGAAAATCTCTGGAATCGGAACGTTCTTGAAATCGCTCAATTAAGGTGGCAATAGTCAACCTAGCTCTACTCATTCCCATCCCACTTACCCCTCTCCGATAGTTTCACTTTCAACGAAGTTATGGGTGTTCAAATGAGGGGTACTTTTCACGTGTTTGGCTTGAAATTGGCTCCAGGCCGTAAAATAGCGCGCACCAACGAGCTTGTATGAGCGCGCTGACTGCGAACAGCCAAAATTCAAAAGTAGTCCATAGTTCTGGTTCCCAGGTGGCCTGATGAGTTTTTTTTCTTATCCATTTGATTGTGAATTATTTTGACTGTTTGTTTTTGTTGAGTTTGATTTTGTTGTGAGGAAATTGCTCAGGATTCAATTTCTACGGCTTCATAGGTAGCTTTTGCAATGGACTTTTTTCTAGATTTTGCGGATTAGTGGATTGGGATTTGTCTAGACCAGATGAGGAGGGCTGGTGGGCGAAGTGTCTTGAAGATTGTTTTGTGAAGAAGGAGGAAAAGTTTCAGCAATATTTTTTTTAGTTCTTGGTCTAGGAATAGTTCGATAGTGCCTAGTTCCATTTATTGTCATCTACATCATCCCTTTTGAGCTTCTTTTCACTTGTGCCGCGTATCGCCGCTCTCTCCACTTCAACATGGGCCATGCGTTTACGACCCCCCCCCCTCCATCGCGGGCAAATACGACCCCCCCCCGTTGTGATGATCACAAAGATGGCGTGCCCTTGGCGACAAGACGCCCTTTCACGTGTGCAGCTGCAGCTTGGGACAAAGCAGTTTTTTCCCATTTTCGAAGAATGCGCATGAATGCCAGGGCGTTTATACGCCAAAAAAATTGAAGAATGGTCAGAATTCATTGTAGAAGCTAGAAGGGCTTCCCTATTCTTGTTTACTTTCAAGATAAACCCTGAAATTTCGTGGGATACTCCCGCCTCATTCACGTGGAGCGTGGGAACAAGGTCGCAAAAAAGGAATATTTTCGCGCCAGAGATAGTAAATTGGATTCGATCCAGATCTGCTACTGTTGAAAGTTACCTTATCACATTAGCTATCTGCATGTGGAGCTTCAGTTCTATATATCCAAGAACTATCTTTTTTCCGGGAAATACTTTCGTTTGTTTTTTCGGTAAAATACTCTCAATGACACAACTGCACGGTTTACAGCTACTGTATATTCTACAATACCTTCCTCGACAATATGCAGCTGTTGGAAATTCGGAACCTCTTCAAATTGGTTTTCTACCCATGCGGCATCCCAGCAGTGGGACGCAATGTCCCACACGGCAAAAAAGATGCGTCCCAGCAGTGGGACGCAATGTCGCCAACGTGTTAAAATAGTGGACTAGAATTACTCTGCATAGTTGATTATCAGCCATATGAGCAAGGTACCTCTAGTTATTGCATTGACTCGGTCGCTTATCAAAAATCAAAAAGGCATTGGGTACACTCACCGGAGTGCGGTATCCCGTTTCAATATAGTACACGAGATTTTGAATGAATGCCACTTCATCGAAATTGCGTACCACTTGAAGACCTTCAAATCAATCAATAACGCAATGAAACTCGAAAAGGATGATCATGCCATACGATTGCAAGAAACTGAAACAGGCCCTGTTTACCCTTTACTGCCCCAGTCATCCGAATCAGGTTAGTTCCTGAACGACTTTTTTCTCCGTGGACAGATTTTGCTCAAATTTTGTCTACTGGGGTAGTTTGACCTCCAGAATACGAATATCACATTCGCTCAGCCCGAAACTTTCTGACGCCCGCGCCACAGGCGATGATTTGAGGTATTTTGGCGCCGGCGCCCGTGGTGCGGGCGCCACGAGGTTTCTGGTTGAGCGGATGTGACATTCGTGTTCAGGGGGTCAAACTACCCCTGGGAGCAAGTTTTCAGCGAATTTGGTGATTTCAAGTATTTTGACGCCGGCGCCCGTGGCGCGGGCGAGGAGGTTTTGGGTCAAGCGGATGCCATATTCGTCTTCAGCGGGTCAAAATACTCCTGGAGCCAAGTTTTCAGCAAATTCTGTCCATGAAGAAAAAAGTCGGTCAGGAACTGGCCTGATTTCGGATGGCTGGGGCAGTAAAGGGTAAATAGTGCCCTGAAACATATCCACAAACAGCTTCATGACCTTACGTAGAACCAGAATGATGAACAGGATTCAGAGAAAGTTAAGAACATTCGCATACTACGAACCAAGTGCCTAAAGGTCGCTGTCAAGTGAAAAATTTTCTGCTTCTAAGAAAGTAACAGTTGACACAAGAACGCTGTTGTGAGCAAAAGTCGTGCCCCAGGGGCTCACAACTCAGCATTCTTGTGACAACTTATAGAACGCGAACTGCGGCGTAAAACAGCAGTTATCATAATCTTACTATATATAATCCGCTAAGTTTGTCTGTGTGTGTGGTTATGTGTGTGTGTGCGCGTGTGTGCGTGTGTGTGTGAATGTATGCGTGTCTGTATGTGTTTCACCGCAAATTCATAACTTTCTCAAAACAGCGACAGAGCGCTCAAACTAATAAGTGATTTAGAGGGCCCGGCAGGAAACACTAATGGATGGTGTCAATCTCTCTCCT
>MU911922.1:161316-180128 GCA_036418165.1 Cooperia oncophora | reverse complement strand
ATACTTGGAGAGGAAGCCTTAAGAATTTATAACAGGAATTGTAATAAGACGGGATCCGCTTCTAGGACGTAACTCGGGAATTGGTTTTACGAGACAAGTTGTGTGAACTAGATTTTGCAGTTCAGAATCAATGGGCAAAGCCGTAGTGGGTTAAGATGTTTTTATTCTCCAGCGATGTAATTGGAACGACGGCTAAATCCACGATTTCGACAAAAAGTAATAGCTCAAATTGTTTGCCATTGAGGAATTATAAGAGCCAACAACAGACAGATATGTGAAAGCTGCTCAGTGGAAGTACTAGGACGTAATTTCACTAGGATTTTGATATTGTTACCATCGAATCTCTTTCAACCGCTAGGCTGTCCTATTTCCAACAAATGGTGGGTGTTCTCAGATTTTGATAAGCAGCCGACACTGGCAAATGTTCATTAAAAAAGAGAAATGCAATACAATCGGCCGTATTTCGAAACCTGGGAATTAAGCCAAGTGTTAGTGGGCAACACAGTAATCCTGACAGTGACCAGTACCATGTTAACCATGCGCGCAGTAGTGGCGCGACAGCCAAACTATAGTATATATAGTATTAGTCAGTCATCTTTACTCTGCTTGCAACTGAACTGACCGCTGCGGCCCAAGAATCAATGGGTAATGGCTTAGTCGGGTGCCAAGATGTTTTATCCTTTAGCAATATAATCGGATTTCGGACCGCTAAACTCTCGAGTTTCGACAAAAAGTAAAAGCCTAAAGATGTTTGCCAGTGAGAAATGATAAGAGCCATCAACAGACGGATATGAAAGCCGTTCAGAACTAGGATGAAGGACATTTCAATATTGTTACCCTCGTAACTCTTCCAACCGCTAAGCTGTCCACTTCCAGCCTGTTGGTGAGTGTTTTAAGAAGCAAGAGAAGCACAGGTTGGCCAGTGTTCGTGAAAGAGGTTAAATAAGATGGAAATGGGCCGTACTTGAAAACATGGGAATTAGGCCAAGTGTTAGGGATCAGCATAGGAATACTGTCAGTGATCAGTACCATAGATTTAACCACGCGCGCAGTAGTGCGCGTCAGCCAAACTGGTATAAAATAACAGCTGAGTTTGAAAGAGTCGAAGAAAGGGGCTGCCCACTAACTCAAAAAACGGCCTTCTATAATGGCGCAGCGACTGCAACGTCATTCTCTCGCTTTAAATTAGCTGTTTTGACGAACAGCTCGTTTAGGTAGGTGCTGCTCACCGCTTCTTTCATATGTTGTTACCAGTCGGCTCGCCGGCTAACGCCGGCGCGCCTCCTTCTGATACGGCCCGGCTGCGCCGGGCGGGCGCGGCTTCGCCGCGCTTACCTTCTTCCACATAATTGCATACCTAACTAATATCCGAGTTTTCTTTTACCTGAACAGATGACCAAAGCTCCTTGACCAATAACATCATAGCTGCCACCATTACTGTGCATGGAATTTGGTAAGGAGCGTTGATGAAGTGCAGAGAGGAGAGAAAAGCCGGATATTAGTCGAACATTCGATCATACAAACGTAGTTAGATGCGATGGAACCAAGCCCATCCTATAAAGCCAGGCCGTATCATAGAGGAGGTGCCGGCATCGGCGGCGAGCCGACTGGCATTGAATGTACCTACCACGACCGATGGTTAAGTGTATGGTTGTTGATGCGCTGAAGCTCAGTAAAACAGGCAGCTCGTGCTTGATGGCACGCACAGTCCTCTGTGGACGGGTCTCTACACACCACAGACACTTTCAACTATTGCTATATAATTTCTTTTCCATCGACTTCTGATCTTTGAAGTTACTCACACCCGCATTATAAACTTTTGTAGCAGCACTGCCCAGTTTGAGGATGTACGCAACCCTTCATCCGCTAATTCCTTGTGAACTCCAGTCCACATATACCCGGTGCATATGCCGCAAGCAATTCGTGAATTTTTGAGTTTTTTCCTCTCACCTTGACACCTGCTTCGCCCACAATGGGCGTGTCCACTTCGATAGTCGAGGTCTTGCACACCTTTGCTCACCTTTTGCGATGTCTGGACTGCTACGGGAACGTTTCGAAGTTTTTTTTCGTTTGGCTCCCGCCCACCTCACCGCACGCTCCGCCCACAACGGATGTGTCCCGCACTTCCGAACCGGTGACCCATCGCTGACCTTAAGAGCGCGTTCAGACTTCGCGATCGCGCGATCCGGATCGCGCGATCGCTGTGATCGCGCGATCCTCGCACTACTGTGGGTGAAATTCACACCGGGAGGGAAGGGTCATGTTTTTTCATGTTTTTTGTTCCTGTTCACTTTTCCTGTTTATTTTTTCTTTTCCTTCTTTCTTCCTTCGTGTTCATAAGGCCTTTTTATGTTAAGGAACGTTTCGAAATAACTTTGATTTGTGTTTCTTTGTATTCCCTCTCAATTTTTTTTCAGATTCGGATTCTGCAATGTAATGTTGGCGGCGATCGCTGTAGGGGTGAGTTTTTCTTCTTTCTTTTGTTGCTATAGTTTTTTGATGTTCTATTTTCTCTTTCATGTTCTTTTGTATGGCCCTTTTTTCACTATTTCGGCAATTCCCCGTGGGGTGTGTCATTAGGTCCGCTCTGGGGCACTACGTCCCACTCTGTTATTATGTTCGCCGCCACACCCTCTTTCATATCCTACAAGCCCCGCCCCTGGCTCCGCCTACTTCTCTTTAAAATTTCATTTCTTCCCCAAAATTTTTCTACGACATCTCCGGCCCACCCCGAGCATTCTGGCAGGGTGTGTCATTAGGTCCGCGCGGGGCACTACGTCTCTTCATGGGGCATTACGTCTCTCTGTGTCCGCCGCCACGCGTGGTGGAAGGGGGGGAATACAAAGAAACACAAATCAAAGTTATTTCGAAACGTTCCTTAACATAAAAAGGCCTTATGAACACGAAGGAAGAAAGAAGGAAAAGAAAAATGAACAGGAAAAGTGAACAGGAACAAAAAACATGAAAAAACATGACCCTTCCCTCCCGGTGTGAATTTCACCCACAGTAGTGCGGATCGCGCGATCACAGCGATCGCGCGATCCGGATCGCGCGATCGCGAAGTCTGAACGCGCTCTAACACACTTTTCCCAATGTCTGGGGTGCTTTGGAGCTGTTTTGCGAACTCTAAATCTGGCTCCGCCCACTTCAACGCACGCTACGCCCAAAACGGGTGTATCTCGCATTTCTTGGCCGGTGACCACTTAGAAACACAAATCTCTTTTGGCGTCATCTGTACTGCTCTTGAAAAAAAACTGATGTTTTTCAAATAAGTATCTTATATTTGAGGCCACTCCCCATACACTGTGGGCGGGTCTCAGAAGCAAACCGCAGATATGACGGACCCGCGCCAGATGTTTATCTTCCCTATGGAGTTTTTTTACAATCTGCGAACTCTCAACTCTAGTTACCAACATTGCGGGAAGCACCGTCCATTTCTAGTACGCCTCGCCCATTCCGGGGTGTCCTCCATTCGATTCGTCATCCTTTGCTAACCTTATTCCACTTTTCCCCCATCTCGGGACTCCCCTGGAGAGGAATTACGAATTTTTTCAGCGACAATGCTAACTTTCAGCGGACGACCAGCCCACTGTGGGCGGGGTTACCATGGGTCACGGGTGCTATTTGCATCTCGTCCCATGCCGACCCATCCCGATCTTGACCCCTCTCTCAAAGTTTTCTCTTGGTGGAACCGAATTTTCGGGAAAACAAACAAACAAACGTAGCAAATTACTGGATGACCGTTGCCTTCTTTTTCAGTTTCTACGCCGGTTATCTCAAAACCCCATACTCATACTTACGCCTTTGTCGTGCTTTCTTTCGAAACGCCGAATCGGAACTAAAAGAGCGAAGACGCCCTCGTTAGGTGGAGGGGAGGGGAACATTGGAAATTCCCTCTTCGCGATGTTGTACAAGTAACAGATAATGATGAAACTTTTTACTTCACCTGTTCTCTGGGTTCGACCTGGAATACATCCATATCCTGAAAGGAAGTATAAGGAACCCCTCAAATCAGCACTCGAAACCCCACCCCCCCCCCCATCAGGCTGCATACATGTCTAGTCGCTGCGGTGGTCTAGCGTTTTGTGTACCCGTCGTCGAGCACACGTCCTCTCTCTCACAAATTAACACGTTCGAGGCGGCGTGTACTCCCGGGAGGAGTGCAAAAACTCTTTCGACGAATCGTGTACACCCGGGAGCAAGCGCGCCCCCGCTTTTATTTGTGAATTTGTAACTATACACAATAATAATGATAACAACATGGAAATAATATGTGAAAATATACCAACATGTTCCAGGGGAGCAAAAACTCTTCATCCGACGAATCGTGCAATCCCGGGAATAAACGCGCCCTTTTGTTTGTCTTTTTATCAGATTTTTCTTCTTTTTTTTTCTAGGGTTCATATACAAACCAATTGGATCGCCGGCTGTCGCCAAGCAAGTGCGCCTTTGCCGCGCTTTTTTTTCTGAGAGTGCAAGAAGCAAATTGAAGAAAATATATTATAATGAGATGGGAATGCGAAAAGTCTCGCTGGAAGAAGAAACCGCACCCTCTCGGCCAAGCCCGATCGAATCACAGAAAGATGTGCGCCGGCGTGGATCGATATCATATTAGAGGGACCTACCGCTGAAGAAGAGTGGGGACGGCAAATTGGGAGATAACAGGGGTGGTGCGCTTGTTTCTCGTCATTTTTTTTTTAATTTTTGAATTCCTGACTGTTCCCGCTTCAAGCGCACTTTTTACCATCCCCAGGACATTATTACATGCGGATAGTTCAGTACAGTGGTTTCACGGGTTGGTTCTGATTCTGCTGCCAGCATCGTGAAGACTATAACAAAGAGCTCGCCCACTGAGCCTCTAATTACTTAGCATTATAAGGGTAAAAAGTGATAAGGGATGTATTGAAGATGGCCTCTTATCTATTAGGTTGGTCGAAAAGTCCTGCGACACTTTGACCAATTTTTCGGACTAAATTTTCAGTCACTAAAAGACATCTCCAATCTACAAGGTAATCACCACTAAGGACTAGGACTAGTGCCCTTCTTTTGCACAGCTTCTCATTTCCATTCTTATAGAACTACGGCAACTATGATAAGAAGAAGAGGTGGACCTCATTTTTGAGTAGACGTCGATTTTCGGAATTTTTGCCTTCTTAAGGATGCGGTAGGGATCAAAAAAGGTAGTAGTTAGAGACTGCTAACTTTGATGAATAAGCTGGGTATGGTCGCATTCTCAGATCAAGATCCACGATCTTTTGGTGTGGCCTGATCCTAACATGCGGTCTTCGCATTGCCGAGCGGTAGAGAAAAATTGAGTATTTTTGAAGAATTCAAGCGTGACGTCATCCATGTTGTGAGGTTGGTTAGAGTGGACTGTAGTCCTTACCGTTATGCTAGTATCCAGAGATACCGCTTTGAAGTCCCACCAATAACCTACTGAAATCTTTATCCCATGCACATCTGCTTTTGGCTGTGCAATCTACTTTTCTCTTGAGAGATCCTGCGAGGAACATGTGCAAGATGTACGCAAGGACCCCACCACTCTCTACCAACCACAAGATCTCACAAATGTTCCTCCAGTGTGTACAAGGAAAAAAAAACTCAGTCACGGTCATTCGGTATGACTTGTCAGAGGGGTTCAACTCATGAGGCATCCTTCATAAAAAATTTTCCGATAACCGAGACTGCGGAGAAAGCATGGCAGTTGTCAGTTAGGTGGAGCCTAGAGAGGTTGCCAACTTACTGGTGGTTACGTTCGGCTGCGCCTCAAGAAGCTTGAGTAAAGGGCCGTCATTCTGTGCTGGTGGCCGACCTATACATTGCCTACTTCCGAGTTGAATAAGTCCAGCCTGGAAGCGCTGATGCAAAAGGAACTCTCTGCTATGGCAAGCGATATCCTTCCTCAAGACAACGTAAGTGTTAGCTTCCTCGACTATGGCGGAGTTGCCCTACAGGAACTCATAATATGGGATAGGTCGAGAAGTACCTCGATCTCTGAGGTATTTTTAAGCTTTGAAAACTTCCACGGAGCCATGATATACCCATTTTCAGAAACCCCAGGAGACAGTCTCCACTAATCAGAGATAAAAACATTCAAAATGATTTTTGGTCTTTTTCTAGAATAGTTCAAACAAAGTGTCGCAGGACTTTTCGAACAACCTAATAGTTTTTTATCTACCTATCCATCTATTTATCTATCTATCTATCTATCTATCTATCTACCAGTCGGCTCGCCGGCTAACGCCGGCGCGCCTCCTTCTGATACGGCCCGGCTGCGCCGCGCGTATTTTCTTTCACATATTTCTAGACTCAACTGATATCCGCCTTTTGTTCTGTACTCCACTTTTTCCGGTGTCTGAAGTACTCTTGAGCTATTTTACAGATTCTTCGTCTGACTCCGCCCACAATGTTTTGCCCCACAATCCTCACCGGCGACCCTCTGCTGACCTTAATCCACTTTTTCCGGTCTTTGAAGTGCTCTGGGACAGTTTTAGAGAATTTTCGTCTGGCTCCGCCCACCTCGGAGCAGGCTCCGCCCACAATGTTTGTGCCCTACAATCTTCACCGGCGACCCTCTGCTGACCTTAATCCACTTTTTTCCGGTGTCTGGAGTGCTCTGAAACTATTTTACAGATTTTTCGTCTGACTCCGCCCACCTCGGAGCAGGCTCCGCCCACAATGTTTTTGCCCCACAATCCTCACCGGCGACCCTCTGCTGACCTTAGTCCACTTTTTTCCGGTGTCTGGAGTGTTCTGGAACCGAGCTACAAACTTTTAAAATGAATACCCTGCGATTTAGGGCAAGCTCCGCCCACTGTGGGCGGGTCTCAACACACTTTGAGCGTGCCCTATATTCGCCAGATATTTACATTCTACACTGAGTTTTTTGCGACTTCCAAACACTCTCCCGAACCGGCCCCATCTTTAAGCTGCTCCGGAAGCGAATTATGAACATTTTTCTGCGGAACCCCAAACTTTCGGCGAGTGCCCCGCCCACTGTGGGCGGGGCTTCCCATAGGTCAAGTGTGCTTTTTATTTCTTGTCCCATGCCCTACCCATCCCCACCTTGACCCGACCTCTCCAAGTCGTTCTTCAGGTCGAACCGAATTTCCGGACAGACAAACTTACAAACAAACAAACTTACAAACAAACAAACAGACGAAGCGAATTATATATATGGGGTGATCATATCCTGGAATCAGCACCTACCTGATGCTGTCACCCGCGTTATGGACATGGTGACCATCCCCTTCTAACGCCTCTTATCGAATCTTATCAGCTGATATCACTTCCTGTCACCCACCAATAGTGTTCTCTCCACAGCCTTACATCACTTTTTGGAACCAATTCTCACTGCTACTGAGACCGGCGCTATGAATTTCGTGACAAACAGACAGACGCACACACACACGCACGGACATAGCCGATTATATAGAGTAGGATAACAATGCAAATAACAGTCTCTTCATTAAAATAAACTTTTCTTAAGAGTAAAGGGAGAAAATTTCTAATAAAATGGAAGAAAAATCACAAGAAAACACAAAAAATGGTCTGGTAGTTGGGTATTATTTGCATTGTTATTTGTATATGATTCATAATACAAATCTTCTCGGTCAATTCCAATCAACCCCAACAAGGGCAAGGAAACTTTCTTTGGCTACCAAAATGTCAGAGAACTTGTCTTAAGAGAAAATAAATAGTAAAGAAAAATGTCAAAAAGGGACGGAGCACACCGGATTCTCAATTTTGGACAGAAAAACGGGTACGTTTGGCGAAATATGTTTATTACACTCTGTTGCAAAGATATACGACATACCTTCAAGATGACCGCTTATACTACCCTCCAGCCCCGCTGCTGTACCCTTCCGAGCGCGAAAAGTGGAACGCCTCCACAGCGCCTGTCACACGTTGCAAGGAGAAGCTTCCTGGGTGGTGAGTATGTAGCTTGTCTTTGAGAGACTGCACTCACCACAAAGAAGGAAAGTGGTGACATGATCGGATTTTATAGTGGTATTTTGTTGGTGAGCCGGTGCTAAGATACGAATTCTCAAGCTGTTCTCTCTCAGCTTTCAGTCAATAGTGATTCACTGAGTACGTGGTTCTGATTTTTTTTTATTTTTTCACCCTTAACATGTTGCCTACATACTTCTTTTTCAAACTATGCTGAATAGAAATAATTACTGCAATGCGTACACTCCAATATCGGCATAAACGCGCGCATGTGCTGTTTAAAGATACTCCCAGCGATCAAGAGGCCCCAAAATGAATCCGTGCCTTTTGAACTATTATACGCGTTCACAAAGAACATACCACTTTCGTCCCTCAAAGGCGCGATAAAGAAGTTAGAGACATTTGCGCGTGGCAACAGTGGCGACATCATACTGTAGCTGGACGAGACAACGGCTCGCGAGCAGCTTCTATCCCTACAACACCCGCGCGGCACGTGTCGCGCGCGGCGCTTCTGGCACTTTGCCATCTTCGGTGATCCGCGCTTTCCATAGCGATTAAGCGCAAACCTCGCACCGTTGGACATAAACAAAAGAGCAGCAAACCTTTTTGAGTTTCATACGCTGCAAGCGATGGGAAGGACGTGAAGAGCAGGTAGTTCGTCTTCCGTACTCATGGCAAGAGGAGGATAAGAAATGAAGAGCAGTTAGTGTGTTTTTCAGACTCACCTAATGATCTTTTAGATGGGACCACTATCCAATTGTTACTACCCCATCTTCCGACATCAGACCGGTTACCATCAAGCTTTTCAAAAAAAGACTGATACTTTTGTTCCCAGACCTTCAACCTCCGAATATCGCATCGCTTGGCCAGGAATTGCCTGGCACTAACGCCACGGTCCCACGGCTCAAGCTTTGCGCTCCAATCGCTATGGAGAGCGCGTCCTTCGCGCCCGACGTACTCGTCCAAGACTGCTGAGGTGAAGTCTGTGTTTAAGGTGTTCCCGAAGGTTTTTTCCTTCTTTTTCTACTGAGAAGCTACCTATGGGATACTGGTTCATGACGGAGCACCAAGCTACCCGCAATACTTGATCGAGGGAATTGTCTTTAATGTGAGACGTTCAAGGCGAGGAGACGACGAAGGTTTGGCAAACTGTCAACGGCTGGTTGTAACCTTATAACGGTATAACATTTGCGTAGGACTGTTTGCGTCGTTTTCACAATCAAATGTAACTATTTGGCCATTTTCGTCATTTACTGCAAGTAATTCGCTCTGATAGTCGACTTTTCTGTATTCTATTCACCACTAATTAACCTGTAAGCATCCACTATCTGTTCAATCCTCTTACTCTCTCTTTTGTTCCTCTTTTTCCTTCGACATAAAAGCGGCTACTGATATCCGCAACGCGCATGCGTGAGTTTTTCCACGAAGCCCTGGGAATAAAGAAGTTAACGTCGTAAGCTATCATGTAGGTAGATCGTTCGATGTGCTGTGTGGGAAATGGTTTTGCTTAAACATTTAACAGAACAACACAATATGGGCTCCTGTATAATTGTTAAGTGACTCGTTCATCTACCACCTCGAAACCATTTTTTCTTTTCAGCAGAAGCCTGGAAAGAAGGCACAACTGAAGAAATTCCGGCATCTTACTCTTTCTTTTCTGCGAAGGAGAGCAAGGGTAACACCATAACGGAATAGATGTACTTTCTGGACTCACAAAAG
Organism: Cooperia oncophora; assembly: GCA_036418165.1. Classification (NCBI taxonomy): domain Eukaryota; kingdom Metazoa; phylum Nematoda; class Chromadorea; order Rhabditida; family Trichostrongylidae; genus Cooperia; species Cooperia oncophora. Next base: position 170,459 of record MU911922.1, on the reverse strand, counting down.
ACGTCCAAAAAAAGCAGAAGGGCGAAACGCCAAACAAACTGAATACCCCACCTTGCATTTCTCGAAGGACTTACTTCATACTATCGACCGCTTGCCACTGTTGGTTCTCGAACTTGACTTGAGCAAGTACAGAGGGGAGTCGATAGATACTGTGCTAAGAAAACCCTCCGTAGCTCCTCCTGAAGAATCGCTCCGCAAATATGGAGAGCGTATTTGAGTTCAGCGTCCCAAGACGCACATGTACATATGCGTCCCCCCCCCTTGACTGGCCATGACGACCTGTGATCTTCCCAAGTGAGCTGAGAGGGCACGATAGTGGCTTTAGTGGCATAATGGATAGCATATCCGCCTGGGCAGTGTAATATGCGGATTCGAGGACGCCTAGGAGCTTTTGCTTATAACAGCATTCTCTTGATAACTTTCGGAGCGCGATGCGGCGGCAGACAGCAATTATCACAACGACACAAGTTCTGAAAGGTTTTCTGCGCGATGCATTGGACTCTTACGCAAAACTTCGCTGATGAATTTTGGTGTTTGTTTGACGTGAGCTGTTATTTACGGCAAAAGAAGCCTGCAAATATACTCTATATATACTCAAGCATCTGCAAATATACTAATAGTAATATATAGGACTTTCACAACTTACAACATAACGACTGTAAAAGTTTGTTACCTGAGGCTGTGATCTGCGCAAGTGTGAGCAAAAATAATGAGATAGCATCAATTTGAAGATGACCCCACTCAGTATCTCCACAAACCTGTAAGTTGTAGATGTAGAATACATTGCTGTATATGTCAAATTCAAAAGAGGTCTCGGCTGAAGCGCGGCAAGAAAGAGAAATTACAGACAAACAAAACGGCACTAACAAGCGTCGCGTACCACTCTCGATAAACTTCAACATCACAAAATGATGAATACTAACGTTTCGACGATATAGCCTTCTTCGGAAAGTGGAAGACGAAAATCGAGTCAAAAGTTCACCCAGCCACATATAAAACTACCCTGGATGATCTTCAAACCCAAATTACTATGATGCACTTAATGGCAAGATCAAGCCGTAACCCCACAAAAATGCGGGATCAGGTCACGAATCACAGTATCGAAGGACTTTGGGCTAATCTCGGAGTTCCGGTTGGAATGCTAAAGAGGGTTGTATCACCGCATCACTGATAGACATTCCTGCCCTGCGGTTTAAGTTCCTGACCCGGATTCAAAACGCCCTCGAGGTTTTGCAAGCCGATGTTTGAATGGCGCGTGCCTTGTCGTGGCCTCGGAACTCCGTTATGAGTTTCGACCCTATGGCAATGAGCAGTCTATATATGCCCGTCCAAATGCTGCTAATCCCGCACTAAAAGAGGCTTGATAACTCAACTATGTGTGCGACCCCACCATTTCTGGCAGGAGATACTGCAGACCACACCATCAACCACGATCACGCAGTCTCGCTGCCACGAGGGCGGGCCACGCTTTTTGATGTTCTGCATAAGACACTGTAGCGGAGATTCGTGAAGGTACTTGAAGTTTTTGGGAGTGTCTCGTTCGATCTCACACATAATCACGCGCGAAAAGCTCTGCTATATAGGGTTCCATTTCATTGATGTTGATGTTCAGGTAAGGTTTTATGGTAGGAACTACACTATAAAATGGTAAGTGGCGGAAGCCTAGCAGTAGCGCACTGCAGCTAAGCTCACCCTCTCCCCAACAAAACGGTCTGCACTAGTTGCAAAAGGAGTAACTGCACTTGTCGCCACCCGTTGCAGGAACGATTCGCATGGCATCCGGATGGTATGGTTGTGAACACGCGCAAGGAAAGGGAAACACAGGGAAGGAATTGAGCGAGCGGTGCGGTAAGGCGCACGTTCGATTAAGAGCACGCAGCAACACGGGAAAAACACCGTAAGCGACAGATCAAAGAGAGGGGATACAACGCTAGCAGAACTGCAAGTCAATCCAATTTGCGACAAAAACAAAGCAATATTTTATTGAGGTAATGTAGGCAAGTTAGCTAAATCCTACAAGGGAAAAACATTCTCTTTATTGATGGGCCCTCCTTTTGTCAATGTTTCCCTGATGTTGAAAGGCTCAGGAAATGCACTCGCTCAGTGATCGACCTCCTAGGGTTGTTACAACATTTTGCGCGTGTTGTTTCTGTTATATTATTTTTCACTTATGTCTAATTACTCAAGTATAAAATGCCGACAAGTCAGGCAAGCTGTATCCTATAGGCTGAACTACCTATCCTTTAATTTTATGTTTTCATTGATTCAGAAAATAGCTTGCTTCAAAGTCTCTGACGAAACAAGAAGTCCCTACTCGTTTGTGAACCCTGCTCTAAGAATCGAACCTTCTGATCCGCGACATTATCGACCTATTAACAATATTTATTTTGTAAACGATTTGAGAAAGATTTGAAGATCACATTATTAAATACGCTCTGGACAGGAAATTATCCTACTATATATAATCCGCTAAGGGCGTCTGTCTGTCTGTCCGCGTGTATGTCACGAAATTAATAGCGCCCGTCCCAGTAGAAGTGAGACAATGGCAGATGTAGGGGGTGTGACGGGAACACTATTGGTGGGTGACAGGAAGTGATATCAGTTGATAAGATCCGATAAGAGGCGTTAGAAGGGGGAGGTCACCATATTCATAACGCGGGTGACAGCAACAGTGGGACGTTGGTTCCAAGAAGTGATATAGGGGGTGGGACGGGAACATTATTGGTGAGTGATAGGAACTGCTAGCAGCTGATAAGATTTGATAAGAGGCGTCTGAAGGGCAGAGCCACCGAGTCCATAGCGCGGGTCACAGCAACAATGAGGACCTTGGTTCCAAGAAGTGATGTAGGGGGTGTGACGGGAACACTATTGGTGGGTGATAGAAAGTGATATCAGTTGATAAGATCCGATAAGAGGAAGGTTACCATATTCATAACGAGGGTGACAGCAACAATGGGACCTTGGTTTCAAGAAGTGCATTAGATGGTGTGACGGGAACACTATTAGTGGGTGACAGGAAGTGATATCAAGCTGATAAAATCCGACAAGAGGTGTCTGAAGTGCAGAGCCACCGAGTTGATAGCGCGGGTCACAGCAACAATGGGACCTTGGTTCCAAGAAGAGATATAGGGGATGGGACGGGAACATTATTGGCGGGTGACAGGAAGGGGAGCAGGTGCTATGAGGTGAAAGTAAAAAGCTGACATGAAAAAATCAGCTACACCGCTCACAACAACATTGCATCGATATGACCCATATCACGATCTCAATCATTTCAACACAATTTATTCCTCACTGCTTACCAACGACGACATCATGTACGACCGCCAAGCTAGCTCGATTCCAATGCATGGCGGTTGTTTACAGATGTTGTGAACATCAGCAATAGACTTAATCACTCTTACCATAAGTATCTCTTATCAACAACCTTAGTAAAGATCATTCGAAGCGTTCCACTGCCGAATGCAGGAGTGCATTCCACAGCGAGACGCTTTAGGAGTAGAGAATGAGAGTTGGAACCAGAAAGTAGGAACCATTTAGTAATCCTACTATCCTACTATATATAATCCGCTAAGTATGTCTGTAAGTGTGTGTGTGTGTGTGTGTGTGTGTGCGTCTGTCTGTCTGTCACGAAATTCATAGCGAGCGTCGCAGAAAAGATAGGATGACAGTTCCAAGAAGTGATATACACGGCAGGACGGGAACACTTTTGGTGGGTGACAGGAGGTGATAACACTGATAAGATTCGATAAGGGGCCTTAGAAGGGGAGGGTGACCGAAATTCGTAGCGCAGGTTGCAGCGACCGTGGGACCTTGATTTCAAGATGTGGTATAGGGTAAGGGAAGTGGACATGATTGGTGTGTGACAGAAGCTGATAACATCTGATAAGATTCGATAAGGGGCCTTAGATGCGGAGGGTCACCAACTTTGTAGGGCAGGTTGCAGGGTCTGTGGGACCTTGGTTCAAAGAAGTGGTATAGGGGGAGGAGGGCGGGAACCCACTGACGGGTGACAGCAACTGATAAGGGTTGAAAGCGTCATCATGCGGGAATCCGCAACACCGCTTACTGCCACAATGCGATTGATATGACAGGTATCAGGCTCTCAGTAGTTCGTACACAACTCACTCCTAGGCTTTATCGTATTGACATCATGTACGGCCGCTAAAGCAACTGGAGTTCAGATGCATGACGGTTGTTTACTCAGTTGCCATGAACTGCAGCAACTAACTTTATCACTATGACCATATTATCTTTCATCAACAACCCGAGAGAGGACCATTCGAAGCGCAAGACTGCCGAATGCGGGAGTGCATTCCAGAAAAAAAAACCCTACAGTGGTGGAGAACGCATTGAGCGGTAGGATGCTTCGAAGGCTGTAGGTTGCTGAATTTTCGTGTGAGGATATGAAGATTTTTGGTACTAACTCCGAGAAAGGGCAGCGAGATATTGGTTCCAAGAAGTGACGCAGAGGGTGTAACGGGAACGCTACTGGGGTCATAGGAAGTGAAGTTGATACCAGTTGATAATATCTGATAAGAGGCCTCAGAATGGAACTCTCACCATATTCGTAATGCGGGTCACAGCATCAGCCAGGTGTTGATTCCAACATATGATTTAGGGTATGGGACAGGAACATTATTGGTGGATGACAAGAACTGTCAGCTGCTGATAAGATTCGAGGGATGTTAGAAGGGTATGGTCACTGAGTCCATCACGCGACAGTAGGAGGTTGGTTCCAAGATACGATGTAGGGTTTAGGAAAGGAACACTAGGTTGGTGACAAAAACTGCCAGCATCTGATAAGATTGGATAAGGGGCCTTCTCTTTCTTTCTTTTGATGTCATTAGAATTTCGGAAGTAACAAAGCACTGTATGTTGCACGATCCTCTGGCCAGATTCAACTTTAACCCATTGCTCGAGCTATTTTCAATTATTTTTCTACATTTTGCTGGAAAATGCACTGTGACGGTTAGGCGTATTTTGCACACTCTACCTCGCCTAAGGAAAGAGTGCCTGGCGAAGCCGGGCCGTGACAAAGAAGGAGGAGCACCCGGCGGCAGCCGGGTGATTCGACTGGTTAGATATACCACATTTGATACAATGCAATGTCATCACTAGAAAGTAAAGTGTATTTCGCCGCGGATGGTTGGGCGTGTTCGGCGGGATGAGCCTTTCGCGGTGCCAAACCCGTTCTCCACCAGTTGTTAAAGCGAGCAAATGATATGACTGTATCATATCGTTCGTATTACTCGTTTTCTACCACTTTTTGTCGCATGCGCGCTTCAACAAGAAGGCAGAAACGGCTCTGACAGGGTGACACACTCATACTGCCTGACACGCCCAACCCCCCGCAACGAACTAAAGTGTATCTGCCTTTAGATACGATATAGTACGTCAATCGTGAGACGACTAATCGAGGTTGCGCAGCAGATATTTAGTCCAATTGTAAATACCTTTTGTCTTTGTTGCAAGACGTTGTGACCGAGATAAGCCATCACCGACATTCTCTCATAAACGCTAACCAATGAGGATGAAGATTATCTGAGCGTTATTCTGTTTGCAGTTGGCCCCAAGACCTAGCAAGCCTTTTTCGATAGGCTTGAAAATCGATTTACATTTTGGCTCATCACCTGAAATGGGTATTCCGTTCCAAACAGTGAGACCTTCGTAGAAATTTCACCGCAGCGATTTGTTCTTTCTAAATTCTCCTGATTTGCTGATCGGCTTACATTTGTTTGACCGCCCAGTGCTGCTTTTCGTTGCGGACAGTTTTTTCTTTATGTAAAAGGAAGGGACTCATGTGCCTCTGAGAACCGCAACGCACGACTATAGTTTGCACAACAGGTGCTGTAGAAGTCGAAGGAGCCCGGCTACCGAGTCTAGCCTTCCACACTAATCGCAGACCTCTCCGTTACTGAACCTAATGCTTTATGTACCTAATGCTTCATTAACCTAACCTTTGCGAAAACCGCCTCTACAAAACTCGTCTATTGTAGATCGTCAGAATTTTACATAATAGGGATAGGTTCATCTGCTTCTCATTAATAATAACCTGTAAATTGTAGTAGTCGGATACAAGAAAAAAAGTTAGACGGCGGAGATGCTGACACTCCGCGACATAACTGTCAATATCGCGAAAAGAAAGAAGAAAAACAGGTGAATCATACTAATACTGGTAAGGTGACGTAGGATAAATTCGAGGTTATTCACTCCTTTTCAGATCGAAAGCAAGCATTTCGAGCCCCAAAAAAAACTTGAAGGGAATTTTTTTCAAAACACTTGAAGCATTTAGTCTTGTGGTTCACGGTTGAACGTGCCGATAGCGGCTGGACGGCTTAGCCTGTTAGACGTGCCATAGCCAGACGTGTTGTAAGGCTATGGCATAAGTGTGGCTCTGGTGGCGTAAAAGCACAAGACAGGGCACTCGCCCGCAAAACGTGAGGTGCGGGTGCCATTCGCGTGACGGCCTAAGACATCTGCCATCACTCAGATTCATCTCCAAAAACTGCTCCACCAACCTAATATACCCAGGCCCATTTCGATGAGTCGTTTTACCTTCGACGCGATTGTTGAATTATTAGGGCAACTGGGAAGTCGGACGTAGTTTAGTGGTAAGCGGTCAACAGGAGCTTTCCTTTTCACCCAAAGGAGAGGATGGACATAACCAAAAGGTTTCCACAGTACCCGTCAGACCACATGCCCCGTGCCAATTCGATCCACTCACGACTACCGTGTGATGCACGTGACCATGTTATGCAAATCAAAATGGTAGGATGTAAATGATTTCGCAAAATTCATATATCCGTTAAGAGTATCGCTTCGCATTCCAACGACAGATTTAAGCTGAGCGTCTCAAAATGCTAACATCGGTGCCCAGGTATACACCACTCTACTATAGACTAACCTGATCGACGTATTGAGATGCCCTTGTCTTGTGGGTAGGTAGAACGTGTGGAAGGACCGGTAGGTAGTGTGCAAGGGAAATATCACATAAAAGATTGCCAGCATTGCGTAATGACGTAACTGATCTAACTGAGATGTTTGTCAAGATCCACGGTATGCAGCCCACCCACTGTCTGACTTAACTATTCTTTTCCTTACCTGGTGGACCTGGAGTCAGATTGTTAGGGGTAGGGAATATTTAACATCCGAAAATCTGGTTCCAGGTTTGACATGCGTGTCCGGTGCCCGTGTCAGTGGTGTCATCCCTAGCATCACCCACCTACCATCTGCTTTTTTAATACTTGATTCAACAATGGGTGGTGCGTCGCTAATTTTTTTCTTTCTTTCTTTTCTTTCGCGGTTGTCCGCAGCTATAGCCATCTAGACCTTGCCTCTTGATAGCGCTTAAAATGTTTAATCATTCGTTTAATCATTGCATTTAATCATTGCATACCTTTTTTCATCGATTTTGTCACAGAGGTGACTAGAAAGATTCGGCGAGCATTGTTTGATTTGGTTTATAATGACGTTATTATTGTTTTGTTTTATTTATAAAATTAATGTCGATATAAAGGTTATCGGATTGAAAAGGAAGCATGAACACAAACCTGCAAGAACATGTTCAAGGTCGAGATAAAGAAAGGCAATCTTATCAAGCAGAAGCTCCAGCACTGATACGATAAGATAACAGTTGATAAGATTACACTTCATATATAAGGCTCCTTTAGTAAGAATAAAGACTTTTATCGGCTATCCTCTTCGGACCGGACAAAAGTGGTGCATCGGCCAAAGCATCAGAGCATACCAAGAAGAACGCAGCGAACCAAGCGAAGTGGACAAGGAAGAAGACCAGAGGATTCAGGTCAGATTCACCTTAACAGAAGTTCAACTTAAGTCTTGAATAGCGCGTTCTCTGGTAGTAAGCTCTACTGGTCATTACCCCACTTAAGCATTCACATCACTCAAAAATGACAACGACATTGAGAACGAGAAAAGGGGTACTGACCAGGCATCAGAACAATCTCATACATAGTCGCTAAACATTCTTGCTTGAGTGAGATTATAAACACGGAAGATGGTGAAGCATGCAAAGCGCGCTTCACTGAAATCAAGATGGCCGAAGTAGAAGTTAGAGCACTCCAAAACACCTTTGAGAAAGCACTTTTTGACTTCACTGCGGCTATAGATAATCTCGAAGAGGTTCCTTCGAAAGAAGAAGAAGAAAAAATTTCGGAATACTTAGCAAATGCTGAAAATATGATTTCAAAAACAACAGAATTTCAGAATTTCTGGTCAAACTTGAAATCAACAAAAGTAAGATAGCATCGATGTCTTCCGAAATCGCTGGCGTAGGGAGTACAGTCAGCAGTAGAAGCACAACAGCTCGAATAGAGTTACCAAAGATACCACTACCCCAGTTCAGCGGCAAAGCATGGGAGTGGGAGAGCTTCTGGAATTATTCGACGCAAGCGTGCACTCTTCACAACTTTCAGACCTCCAGAAGTTCAACTACCTTCTGAGAGCATTGAAAGGCGAAGCCAGAGAGGCGGTGGCCCGATTCCAAATAACGGCGGGCAATTACAACCTCGCGGTGAATCTTCTCAAAGAAAGATATGGAGATGCTCAGAGCATAATTACTAGCTTGCATCATCAACTGGAAAACTGGAGCGCCAGAAGCGCGCAGTTGAAGGATCAGCGCAAGCTTCACGATCAATTATCCACCATTACCGCTCAATTGGCTAACAAAGGTGAATCCCTTGATAGTCCATGGGTGTTATCGAAAAATTCTTTCAAAATTTTCGGAAACAATACAGCGTAACACACTGAGGGAGAAAGTCTCCTTGTCCCAAGACCAAAGCTGGACTTTGACAAAACTCATGACTACCCTCGATGATGTAATCAGACAAGGAGGAAGAGATTCAAAGGTGCATGCCCAGAAGAACTGAGAGTACCCCGCAATCTCTGAAGAATAAACCAGACTTCCAGTCAAGAAGTCGTCCACCATTCTGTTTCTATTGCGACAGCAAGGAGCATTGGTCAACGGAATGTTCCAAAATCATTACTCCTAAGGCACGCCTTGAGTACTTGAAGAAGAATAACCGTTGCATAGGCTGTGGGTCTAAGACTCACAGCTTCGCTGAATGCAAGGCTAAAGGGTGCATGCAGTGTGGAAAGAAGCACCACACCTCCACATGCTT
>MU911922.1:63596-161216 GCA_036418165.1 Cooperia oncophora | reverse complement strand
GCTAGATACACCAGTAAGACAAAAGACACTGAGGATCCTGGCATACGCCATTCGATTCCTCAAAGGCATCATTTTCGCTCTAAGGAGCCCACTTCGCGACAAACTACGAAAAGAATTGTCTTGTATCAAAGAACCTAATCAAGGACATCACCTCACAGTATACATCCGAGAAGCTCATAACGTGTTGGTCAGAAATCACCAAGCAGTTCATCTATCTTCACACTACAAAAAAGAACTTTCCAAGACACTCAATATAAAAGAAGACAGGAAAAACCTCTTGCGAGCATATGGACGATTGAACAAATCCGACTTGAGCAGCATGGCAAAAAATCCAATTTTAATCGCACCACACACCGAGTTCAGTCGACTTATTGTGCTCGAAGCACATGGAAAGTATCACAACAGTGTTGGACACACAATGGCAGAGGTACGTCAACAATATTGGATACCACGGCTCCGCGAACAAGTGAAGAAATGTATTCGAAGCTGCATCTCTTGCCAAAAAATGAATAATCTACCGTATAAGTATCCAGAAATGACGAATCTTCCTGAATATCGAGTAAGAAAGTCCCGGCCTTTCCAGAACATAGAACTGGACTATTTTGGTCCATTACAATCCGAATCACAAGAGTTCAGAGAGGCTTACGGGTGCATATTCACTTGCTGCGTTACCCGACTTATACATCTTGAAGTCGTGTCAGATGGAACTACGGAAAACTTTCTAAATGCATTCCGTCGATTCGTGGCTCGTCGAGGAAAACCACGTACGGTTACCTGTGATAATGCACCAACATTCTTGCTGGGAAGCCAAATCATAAACGACTCAATCAGCAAATCTGCAGCTACCACTACAAACGATAGCGAGTTATCCGGCATCATGAGCAGTCAGTTGATTGAATGGAAGCATATAACACCCTACTCACCATGGAAAGGAGGTTTTTATGAACGCCTCATCAAAGCGGTGAAACAATCCTTAACCAAAGCAACAGGAAGACGCATTCTAACAATGGAGCAGCTATGCACATTCCTGATCGAAATCGAGGGATGCTTAAATAGCAGACCCCTCACCTATCAAGAAAGTGAAATCAGCGACGACATAGTGCCTTTGCGCCCCATCAGCTTTATACAACAAGAGATGAATGTCACACTTCCGATGGGATTCACCGACGAGGATCAAGCAGATCCAAGTTATCTTCCAGCTTCCGAAGCATTACGCCTAGAGACGAGAATGCAAGCACAGAAGCATTGAAATCATCACATGATTTACAGAACGCTTTTTTGGAGCTATGGAAAAACCAATACCTAACAGCTCTTCGCGAACAGCACCGAAGAAAAATCAAGTGTAAAAGAGGAAACGCAAGGATATTACGAGAAGGTGAAATCGCTTCTTCTGTGTGAAGCACACCAAAAAGAAACACATGGAAACTAGCTCGCATCGACAAGGTGATTCCAAGTAGCGATGGAGCCGTATACGGAGGTGGGAAGTGTACTGCAACAGAAAGACTCTCCGACGCCCCTGTAACCAAAATTATTTCCCCCGGAGATCCAGAAAGGCAGTGAGGAAACTCGGAAGAAAAATCAACAAAAGAGCATCAAAAGCACCGCAAACCCTAATTTGCAACTATTAACCTACGCTCGAAAAGATCAACAGACAGCAACCAAAAAGAAAGCCATGAAAGCCAACCAATTCAAACCGATGTGAATCACCTCACATCACAACTTTTACCCAAAGCATCAAAGTGTGGCCATTATTGATATGCCTGCAAATAGCACTGACTTTAAGCATGATATCTGTCATAAATGGAGAAAAAGCCATTATACAGGATCACAGTATATCCGACGAAATGGAAAACAAGATTGGTGGCTTCAGAAGGAGCTACAAGCAAAAGTGTGGAGCATGTCTACCAGCAACTAAGGGAGCAAGATGAGAATATCAAGGTTCTATCGGAAAAAATCGAGTCCATATCCTCCTTGACGACAAAGGCACATGAGCTGCTTCTAAAAAATGGAGAGAAAGAAGAACTTCCTTCTGATAAAAGCTGCGATTGAAGCAGTGGGCAGCATCATCAGTGAAAGTGGCTCATCGAAGGATGAAAACGAGGAGAACAAGAATCAAGGCGAAAACAGTATCCATGTCCCCGAAGAGGACATGCTAGATTGGATTACGACTACGAATCTATTTCTGACCAGAGCGATTTGAAAACAGACACGCAGCTGAACCACCGGAATCACTCGAAAAGGAAAAAGTTAACCCAAATCAATATCCAGGAGAGCAAGAGCGACGCAAATTGGAAGACCGTATAGAGGACATCAACGAATTTCTGAGAGATAAAAGACATGTTCCAGAACGTCGATTACGAAAGTTTGATAATATGCGATTCGAAGAACGATATTTAATATGCTCGTTTTGCCTTGCAAAAGGCCAACACTACTCGGATAGCTGTCCAAAATTTTCGAGTACGGAAATGAGGAAAATGAGAGCACGATGTTGGTCATGCCTGGATAGCCGCCATGATACAATCAATTGCTGGAATGAGAGCAAAAAAGTGTTACTATTGTGGATCGAAGAAACACAATAAAGCATTATGCACGCTTCCAGAAGAGATCCACGACTACTATAAAGAGGTTGAAGAACTGCATCGTGAACGTGAATTATTCGAGGATTTTTACGGACCCTCTACAACATCATCAAAGTCTTCAGATCGGGGGAAGTGTCACAGAGGTGACTAGAAAGATTCGGCGAGCATTATTTAGCATTTGAGTTTGGTTTATAATGACGTTATTATTGTTTTGTTTTATTTATAAAACTAATGTCGATATAAAGGTTATCGGATTGAAAAGGAAGCATGAACACAAATCTGCAAGAACATGTTCAAGGTCGAGACAAAGAAAGGCAATCTCATCGAGCAGAAGCTCCAGCACTGATACGATAAGATAACAGTTGATAAGATTACACTTCATATATAAGGCTCCTTTAGTAAGAATAAAGACTTTTATCGGCTATCCTCTTCGGACCGGACAGATTTCTTGTGTCTTGCCCTTCTCGTTTCTTCTATTTTTTGCGAATACTGATGACTGACGTACATTCAAATAAATAAATGAAAATCTCTAAACGCACCGTACTCTTTGTGGAAACCGAAAATTTCGAATGAAGCGAATCTACAGGTCGCTGATACTTTTTGAACATTTCCACCTTATCCGCTTGACGCATCATGCACTCCAAGAGAGACTGCATCATTTTGATGCTGAATACGTGTTATCTTGTTAGTAAAACACAAATCTACTCAAAATCCAAAAAATATTAGTGTGGAGATACGTACCAAGTGAGACCTAACTCATTCGCTTTTGTGAGGTCTTCGTCAAATTCCGCACATTTCATGTATGCACGATAAAGAGCCCACAGAGAGTGTATAACATAGACATTATCTCGGATCCAAGCGTGCCCTATGAAAAACTACACTACAAAGATTATCAGTGTAAAATTTTGTCAAGGCATTCAGTTTCGTAGCAATTGCCTACAGTTTGCTCACAGTGTACGGGCATGATTCGCCACCAAAAATGAAACCACATAGAAGCTTTAAACATACGCAGACAACATGGAAAACGTATATTTATGATAAGACTTATTACTGGCAAATCAGGCTCTCACCCTGCTCATCTTACACGATGGAGTTGGCGGGTGTGAACAAAATATCAGTAAACTCAGTGTAATCATAAATATACGTTTTCCATGTTGTCTGCGTATGTCAGTATCGGAGTATAAATTCAAGGACTTCAAGATCGATTCTCAGATGAAGTTAGGGAACTGGCATTCACATTATAAACGACATCGGATTTGATGTGTAGGTAAATGCGCCTATCTCGCCGAAGCTATTCACCGCAATACTGCAAAGGGTCATGAAGTCACTCGACTGGGACGAGAAAGGCATTTTCTTCAATGTGGTCAATACCTCCCAGCCCTCCGTTTCGCCGACGAAATCATCCTTTTTTTCAAGCAGTACCAGAGAAGTAGAGGCGATATTACAGGAACGAACGAAGCAGGCAAGAAAGCGGGTACAGATTAGCCATGCCAAGACACTATTTATGAGGAACGCTTGGGCCAAGGAAGGACAAATTGAAATTGATGACAACCATAGAAAGTGTCAACTTACGCATACCTCGAGCGTTACATGAACATGAAACAGGACATGAAGAGAGAACGGCTAAGCAGAAGCGAGCAGCAAATGTGTGTGCGGATTTCAGACCTCTCGAAGAGTTACTGATCATTTGGCTGACCAGGAAAGGTCAACAGGTCAGCCTGGCCATATGCAATTAGGTGCACAGCATTGTACTCGTCTTGAGATGGTGAACTCAAACATATTCTCGACATATACGGAACGATTCGCTGAGCGGAGTTATGGAGAGTTCTTTACTGTTTTCCTTTTTCCGGGCGCGCTGGTGTACCAAAGCGTTGGCAGCTGTAACGCGACTCGTAGCGATTTTCGCACAAAACAGGTATCATATTCGCGACCAGGGGTCAAATAACCCGTAGAGACGACATCTCAGCGAAATGTGGGATTCTGACTCAGCTTCGAAAAAATTGGGGTAAGGTTAGCCATGGCTGACTCAACGATACTGCGACTAGCATACTGATGATGACTGGTCTGCGAGCTGAAATAACTCTTCAGTCCTGTATTTTAGCGAAGAACAATACACCAGGTTACTTATTCGTGCCGTCTGCATCATTTTCCTGATTGCCGGTAGGAAATTCCATCCCAAGACTAGTCATCCGGGAGGGTGGACCTCAGCCTGCTGCTAACTGCCCATAGAATGGCCCACATTTTACAAGTTAGGTCGAAACGTCAGTTTTGGCTGAAAACTTGTCCCCAGGGGTAATTTAACCCGCTGAACATGAATACGATGGTATTTCATTGCAAAAACCTTTGTCACATGTGTTACGAGGGGGGACAAGGGCAAGCACTCGCTCAGCCATGATGGGTCTACAGTTCAAAAAAAAAACTGATCGCAGATCTCCTTACAGGATTTCGCAGGCGAGCAGAGATGTTAGAAGCCTCGTCTGCCATATTCTTGGACAAAAGCAAAAATCTCCTGACGAAATGAATGGTTTCATGCGGGTGCTCCCACATGAGTAAGGACGAGTCGTATGAGTATAAGGAAGTGAATTCGCGACTCTTCTTCTTACCACCAAAACAGTAGTTACAGAAAATCTCTTGATTAAGAAGTGAAAAATGATGAACGGAATCTTGAACAATGTACAGACTACGTCAGTCCGATTCTGGAATGTGCGTCATTTATAGAGCCCCTTCATCACAAAGTCTCAAACAAGGGTGGAAGTTCAAGAAGTCGGTCGGCTAGAATACTGATGTACAGATGTTTTCCAAATTAAGAACTGTTTTCATGTCGATCTACAGCGAAATACTGGAATTCTCCATCGCCTTTCTTCATGGTCGTGTGTCAGGAGACTTTAGCTTTTGTTTAAAGTTAATTGAAAATGATTTCAAGTTAATTGAAAATGAAACTAAGGGCTAGTAAATAGCGAACTTAAGTCCTTTTCGACGCTGGATTTGTATTTTCGGCACAGTACGCTTTCGATCTTTTCATTTTTCCGTAGTACCATATAGTTTGAATTGTTTTTCCCAGCATAAGGTAAAGGGCCCAAAAAATCAAGGGAATGTAATCGTCTTCTCACTATAACAACTAGAAATTTCTGAATCTACAACTGGCCTGTCACAAAATGTCACTAGGCCGTTCGTGTTCGTACTGAGTCGCCAAAAGGTTCTGCAAAATGCTTGTCTTCTGCTCTACAACTGAAGTGATGGCCTGGAATTACCGTCCTGTTTTTTGCTTTTTACGTCTGGGGACCAAAAATCAATGCTAGGGTGGTCAAACACTTGTGAACTGCAGTGTGTTACAAAACTCCCCGACAGCCGTCTCAATACTGGTTTTCCTAATCACAGCTTCCGTTAATTTGTTCAGTCTTGTGCGATGAATATCGACGACAACCGTTGGTAATTGGGAAGTTTCTTAATTTTGACCTCAGCTTGAACTTTCCCCTGAAGTATGTCCACAGTAATGGAACATGTTACGATGCACCTCTTGTCGTGAGGAACAGGACTTCGACTGGTAACGTGTTCAATGTAAAAACTGAGTAGGGACGAAATCTGAACAAAACCTGATCTGGCCCTCGCTCCATCATAAGTGGGGCTAATATATCACAACATATCACAACAGATAGTGACACGAAGCTATGCGAACAACCCTTCGACATGTTCCTCGGTACCCTATTCCTGCCTCCCGTCCCCCTCGCTGAATTCACGAAGCTATTGGCATTTGAAGTTTAAGGTGCGGTTCGAGGCATCTGAACAGCAACGAAATCGACAATAAAAGCGTTTCCATTGAAATCATCTGCATTAGTACCCAACCCACACAAAGTAGCAAGGTTGTGCGCCAAGTCGCCTAGCTAGGAAATATTCTGCTAGTTTGTGCATTATGTAACGCCTTAGATGTCACGGGCTACAATCGGGGGGGGGGGTATCGGAAAGATCTCATATCACCTCACAGGGCAAGAAGATATTAAAGCCGGCAGATGCAGGCTTATTTTACGCTGACTGCTGTTCAGGGGTGTTTACTGCTTATGCAAGCATATTTACGCGCGCTGAAAGAGGCACTTTGATGTAACATTTCAGTTTATTCCTGAATCAGGTCCATCAAACATAAAACGAGGAAACGAGGCAGCAGCAGCAGACTATCCCCTTTCAATTTCTCCGTTCGAAGCAGCAACAGGAATCAACTGGGCTATATCCGGGTACGGGGTACAGCATGGGGATGTGCGAAATGGAGGTGTGAGCACGACCCCCCCCCTTGAAGAGGGTCCGGTTACGACCCCTCTCCCTCCGCTTTCTTTTCCTTTAACTGCAACTTTCTTGGGTACTGAAGCTTGGTTTGACACTAAGAAAGGTGAACCCATCTTAATGGCTTTTGTTTTCTATTTTCTTTCTTGATTCAGGATAGGAATTAGCAGAAAGCATGAGAGTTTCATGTAAAGTAGGTTTTTATTGTTTCTTTTTTCATTCGTAGAGCTTACACATGAGGTTATAAAGTTATCACCTGTTGATGTTGCGTAAAACTGCTTTCTTTTCTTTTTTTTTCTTCGTTGTTTGAACTCGACTTGTAAGCTATAAATGTTTCGGAAGTTGGAACAGTTCAGACGATAGGAACTTTCAAGGCGCATGTATAAATTGAAACAATATAAACTAAAGGAACAAAAAGAAGCTCTCCCATGGAATGGAGCTGGCCTTATCCAGACCTAAGAAGTGAAACCTCCTTACCTCATATTCCAGATCCGCTTATATATAGAAAGTCGTAAGTTATCAGTTAGTAGCCATTATTAGGATAAGGATGAAGGATAAAGTCTTCGCCGTTGATCAATCCCTTTGTGGGATGCGGCACGCACTTCCATTCAGAATCGTAGTGGGTTATTGAATGCGATGTGGCCTATACAATGACCTGCGGTGGCCAGCCGATGTACAAGTCAGTGTTTTATCCTCCCAGACGAATCTGGTACCAATTTACCGTCCCCGGAGGAAAGAAGGCTTGGTTGGCCCGGGCGGGAGTCGACCCGGGATTCGAACCCGGGACCGCGCGAATGGTGAGCGCCCCACTTGTCACTACACCATCTCCGCCTCTACACCATCTCCGCCTCGTAGCCATTATTAAGAGAAAAAAAGGTCTCTTGAGTTGGATTCCCTTATTTATCAAGCGAGCGGTCCATAATAGCGTCGGGGCGCGTTCTGCCACGTACCGACGATCGCGGCGATCGCCGCGATTGCCGCTGCTGTCGCAAAGTATGAACGCTGCCCAAGTGGATAATAATCACGGAATGAATGCGCGACCTGCGAAGGGGAAAACATGCACAACCATTTTGGTTTACCAACCTAATCACTTTACGGGGAAGTCTCGCGACATTTTCATCTGGGAAATGCTTCAACAAAATGCCTCAGTAATGTATACAGACTCCACTGCAATGTCATGGGAAATATTGAGCCAAGCGCGGGCTATTTTTGATGAGTGCCATTGGAACTCGATCAAACAAGTGCATTCATAAAGAGAAAAAAGGGCACTATTGAACTATTCTCCAGGCTGCCGAAATGAAGCCGGTTTCTTACCGACCTTTTTTTACAAGGGTATTTTGGCTGAAAACTTGCTTTTAGGGGTACCTCGACCTCCTGAACATGAATATCACATCCGCTCGGGCCAACATCGCCTGGCGCCCGCGCCATAAGCGCCGGCGTCAAAACACCCTACGGCACCAAAATCGATGAAAACTACTGTACGGAGGTTGTTTGACATCCTCTTTACGACTATGATATTCACGGTGCCGGCGCTAACGTAGGACATTATGGTCATCTGCGCTTGGCTAGGACTGAGCCTGGCCTGAAGGTAATCATTCTTTTCCCAGGTTCAGCCTCAGCAAAACGGTAAATGGCGCTGGTATGGAGAAATGAATGCCATACCAGGGCATCAAACAACCATATTACGCAACTTTTTATCGATTTTCGGAAGAAAAGGTGTGGCACCCCAAACGGCGCCAGCTTTGGAAATAAATGCCATATTATGATCAGGATGTCAGTTAACTCCGGTATACAAGCTTGCGTCAAATTTGGCGAAAAAAGTTTTGGCGCCAAGTGGCTCTAGCGACAGAAATGAATGTCATATTCGTAATCAGAACATCGAATAGCATCTATAGACAAAGTTTAAGCAAAAAAATTTTGCCAAAGTTTTTGGGGTAGGAGTAGGAGTAGTTCAATAATGCCCTACAAACGCAAGGCGTTATGCACAGACAGGAAAGGAAGAAGGAAAAGAAAAGAAAAGAAAGAACAGAAACATTAAACATGTACAAACGTGAACGCGGCCCGTCGAAGTTCACCTATCCCAATCGCGCGATCCAGTTCGCGCGATCCAGTTTGCGCAATCGAGAAGTCTGAACGTTGTCTAAGAAATTCATTTCCTATCTGCTCTTCCTTATGCTTTCCATCTTCAACACCACACATTAGTAGAAGTGGACTGGTTAAAAATTTGAATGAATAATGATTACAAATAAACGAATTCGCCAAAGGCCTCACCTGGAAACTCCTTCTGATTAGCAAACAACCCCGTTATGGCGTTTTGATACTTACAAATTGTCTGCTCAACCATGAAAAGAATTCGATCTAGACGAACGCCTGAGCCGCTCCTCGAACGCATTATTCTGAAATATGGAAGGAACTTGAGTCAGTACTCAGAACATGGACGCAAACCCTAGACCATAAATCAAATGATAAAATGCTTGCAGTGAATAGTTGTACAAATGAGTGGAACTGCAGGATGATCGGAGGTAACGCACTCGGAGTAGAAAATGTGGACTTGCAGCTCCACACCAACGAGCGATATGTAGCCTGCCTCGTCACTCTTGTCCCACGGAAAGGTGGCTTTAGGTTCTAATGCGACATTTACCAGCAAATCTTGCATTGTCCTTAAAGTGGCGAAGTGGCTAGACGTGGCACATCTGACACGCATTGTGTAATGCGTCTAACGGCCTCTCAATCTTCGTGGGATCAGGCAAGTGGACAAAGAACACGACACAACTCAATAATCCTTGCAGTTTAATTCATATCTTTCGGTAATGGCCGATTTTGGACGCAGAGCAGACTCCTCTGCCCCTGGTGAACCTCTGAACTTCTCCGTCCACCACATCAAATCGGTCGCTTAGAGCGCGTTCAGACTTCGCGATCGTGCTACTGTGGGTGAAATTACACCGGGAGGGGTCATGTTCGTTCGTGTTCAACTCAACTCAACAAACAACAACAACAAAGTTCTGGGAAGGGAGTCGTACTAATATCACATACCACCATTTCTCACATCACGATGCTGTATCCTGCCTCCAATAGGCAGTTCCAAAAACGATATAAAAGTAGTTCGACCTTTTTTGATGTCTTTTATTCCGTGTTCATATTCGCAATACTGACGTTTGCAGAAACCGTCGAAAGGAAAGGTTGTGTATAGACCTGGAGAATGGCAGAACAAACAAAGTAAACACAATGTGACAAAAGTAAAGTGAATATCTGGAGAACTGGCAAAATCGGGGGAAGTGAAAGAAACAACATAACCCGCTGTTGAAAGTTCTGCGTGTCTTACTTCTGGAACAAGATGTTCAATACTCCGCTTGAACGTACTCAGATGCAAAATTCAGTAAAATAATTAGCATATTGTATATTTAGTACTATTTTACATAGGAAATAATAAATAACTCAAAGATATTTCGAAACGTTCCTTAAAATTAGGAGGGCGTTATGTACACAAAGGAAGAAAGAAGGAAAAGGAAAAAAAGAACAGGAACAATAAACATGAACGAACAAGACCCCCTCCCGGTGTAATTTCACCCACAGTAGCGCGATCGCGCGATCACGACGATCGCGCGATGCGAAGTCTGAACGCGCTCTTAAGGTTGCATCAATGGCTCAGAAGAAAAGAAATTGAGATTGATGTATGTCGACCTGTGGAAACATGTGAGTAACGCTACATTGCTTGGGTATGTGACAAGAGGATCGTAATTTGCCGCGCTCATTCTCGTCACCAAGAACATCTGTCACTACTACTCAAACCTGATCGAATCAACGTTGATTATTTTGCCCATGCTGGGGATTTTTAGGAATGTAGAAAATTACAGGAAGGGGGCAGCTGCTCTTCATTTTGTCTCTTATCAGTGGATTTTGTAGGATGTGTTCGATTCTAGAGACAAACTTAGGCCGCGTTCACAGCTTGCGTTCGTGAAGAAATGCAGAAATGCGGAAAATGCAGAAGTGCAGAATCTGCAGAAAAGCAATAGATACTTATCGCCTTGAAGAAATGCAGAAATGCCGAAACTGCAGAAGTGCGGAAAGTGCAGAAATGACGAAAAGCATTACATACATATCGATTTGAAGAAATGCAGAAATGCCGAAAGTGAAGAAATGCGGAATCTGCAGAAATGCCGAATGTGCGGAATGTGCAGAAAAGCAACCGATACGGATCGATTTTCCGCACTTTCGGCATTTCTGCAGATTCTGCACTTCTTCACTTTCGGCATTTCTTCAGGTCGATAAGTATCTATTGCTTTTCTGCACATTCCGCATATTCGGCATTTCTGCAGATTCCGCACTTCTGCATTTTCCGCATTTCTGCATTTCTTCACGAACGCAAGCTATGAACGCGGTCTTATCGTGTCAGAACACTGCGTCTCAATAGCGCCTACTAGTAGTAGAACTGGCAACGTGTCAAAAGCACCGCACGGACGTGTCGAGGAATAGACGCGACCGTTAGGCATTGTTCACAGGGTGCGGCTCAGCGTTTCGCTGGAACGCGGCGATTCGGCGAAAAGCTTTTGATACGTATCGAGTGGCGGTAGGCGAAAGGATTTTGGTACGAATCGACGGGCGTTCCTCCGAACCGCGACGTTTTTCGCCTTCGACGAAAAGCTAGCTCGATCGCCGTGGCGTTTTTCGCCAGCGAAATTTATACACATCTATTGCTTTTCGCCCAACCGCCGAACCGCGGCTGTTCGGCGAAACTAGCGGTTGGCGATTTTCCGACCGATTACTATTTTTTGCTTTTCTCCCAACCGCCGTTTCGTCAGGGTCGCAGACTGTGAACAATGCCTTAGCTTGGTTTCAGCTGCACGTGTAGCAATGTAGCAGGTGAACCAAACGAAGGATGAATAACTGCCTTGAATTATTTTGATGCTTCACTTTTTTAAAGAAAACTGCAAGCAAAAAAATTCTCAAAAGCGATCTTCATTCCTTAAAAGTTGGCCAGCACTTGGAAACAGTGAACGCTGAGCCACCCACATAAACAAAACGGATGGGGAGCAATACAACAAATGAAAATGAAGAGCGCGAGCGGAGAGTACGATACAGCAAAATAACGGATTCATGGAAAACAGACAGAGTGAACACGTTAGCAAGGGCGGGGGTTGTGCGCTTCTCACAAGGTCAGATCACAACCAACCCACAAGCGGTGCATCTCAACATGATATGGTAAAAATGCCCGGTAAAATTACTGATCTCGTCATTTTGTTCAACTAAATTTCTAAATCACCGCATTCCAACGGATATTGCTGGGCTAAATAAGTTTGCGAATGTATCTCAGAAGATCCCAAACTCCTTTGAAACAACAATCTTAAACTGACAGGGAGAGATAAACAACGGCTATCACGAGAGATTTGAGAGTCCGTGTGAATGGAACGCGTTTAGTTTTCACCAGCAGCTGCGAGCTTGAATTATTTTCCCGCGCGCGCGGATCCAAATACGGTCACGTGTGGGTTGCGCTGCAATGGATTTGGCTCAATCACTATCTCAGGTCATTTCGCGATCTTCCAGGAGGATAGCTTAAGCACATAATTCGCGACTACCTTTGCAAATCACGAGAACCTGGTGTCCTCTATGTACCTATACAAGAAAAGGTAAAGTTAGAGAACGAGAGCAAAAATAAGAACATGAACAAAGAAATTAACAGCAAATATGTAGATATCCTGATGATAGATAATTCGATTCTGAATATGTCCTACGCGTGCCAACATCCATCGTTCTTCCATTTTGTAAACTCCTCGTAGTATTATCGAGACTACGGGGTAGCTATGTTCTGGATTGCCACCAAAACCTGCCGGCGCACCCTTTTATGACTTCTGATTGATATGTATAAGCCATAGGCAAACTTGAGGCATTTGATCATGACCCGTAGGTAAATGGCTAGGCTGCATTATACTTTGCGGCAGCGAAGCGTAGCGCTTCCAGCGTACGCCAGCAGCAGTGTCGGGGAAAGGGTAGATATCCATCTAGCGTTCACCAGCGCACGTTAGCGTAACGCTAGCGTAGCGAGGGCACGGGATGTATAGCTATCGATGTAGCGCTCCCAGCGTGTCGCTAGCGCTTGCAGCGCCAGGGAGTAGAGACTTATGGGATAGTAGCAGAGTATTCTAGAGAGTAGGCGCTAGAGAGTAGAAGAGTACTCTCCTACTCTTCTACTCTCCAGCGCCGCCGAATATTTTGTACACTCCGACTCTTCTAACTCTCCAGCGCCGCCGCTGGCAGACCCTGGGGGAGAGAAAAACTCACTATGCGGCGGCGCGGTTTCTTCACGGCGCCGCGGCGGCAGGGCGGAGCGAAAGGTGATGGCCCGCGTCTTCGTCGCTGTGCTCCATCCAGCAACTTCTTTTACGTGGAAGGAAGAGGAGGGAAAAGTGGAGAGAGGAAGGGAATTGAACAGATAGTGGGTGCATATGTGAGTTAGTGGTAGTGGTAGGAGATTACAGAAAAGTCGACTATCATGAATTACTTCAGTGAATGGCAGAACTGGCGGCATAGTTCCCTTCGACTGTGAAAAAGGCGCGAGCAGCTTCTACACGAAAGTTCAAGCTGAGGTTTGGCAAATTGCCAATAGTTGGTTGTGACCTTATGACGCTATAAGGCCACGATCCATTCGAAGGGAATCATTCTGCCAGTTCCGCTGTTGACTGAAATAATACGCTGTGATTCTCGACTTTTCTGCATTCTCTGCTCACCACTACTAACAACTCTCCTATGAGCGTTCACTATTTGTTCAATACTCTATTCTCTCCTCCTCCTTCCACGGGGCATAAAAGGGGCTTCTGATCGAAGCACAGTGGCGGAGGCGCAAGCGATCACTCTTCGCCCGCCCGTCGCCGCGGTGCCGTGAAGAAACCGCGCGCACGGGTGAGTTCGCATCATCAGTATTTGTTGCTAAAATACCACTTTAGAACTGAAAGTATTACATGAGCTAACGCTTCCATTCAAAAAAAATTGTGGTCCAATACACGCGTCTCTTTAACTTTATTTGAATTAGGATACTTCAAAATAATAGTGTTTTTTTGCGAGATTATCGCTTTTGTGCCTAATCATACTTAATATTTTCGAGATCTGCTACTGCTTATGGGTGGCTGGGTTCCGGACCTTGCGCATGAGTAAGGATGGCTCCAGCAGACATGTATGTCAAAAGTAAGGGAGTCAAAAGTGTCTCCAAACCTACATGTCAAACGGAAAGTTCCGCCCGCCGAACATCTAACAAATAGCTCTCATAACAGCAGTGTGCGCACAGAATACCACAGATAGGTTGTAGAATCTTCCACGCTGAAATCCAACGCTGAGTGGCAGAATTTTAGAAATGGGGGCACCCGACGGGATAATTATGATCACGCAGAAAAGAGATAATTTCGCAAAAAGAACGTTCTTATTGAAGTATCCTAAGCAAGCCTAAGCAAAGGAAAACAAAATGGTAACAAACATTGAATGAAAACAAAGGCTCAAACTGGCGGGCATGTTTGAATCGATAACTATTCTAATTGCGTTTGAATAGCGATTGTTCGCGGTCATGCGCACGTTCATCTGCACGCGACCGCGCTACCACAAGCGCACTGGAGCGCGCTATTTTACGACCTGAAGCCAATTTCAAGCAAAACACTCGAAAAGTCCCCCTCTTTTGAACACCCATAACTTCGCTGAAAGCAAAGCTCTCGGAGAGGGGAAAGTGGGAATAAGTGGAGCCATGTTGGCTCTTGTTACCTGAGTTTGAGCGATTTCAAAAACATTTCCTTTCTGGAAATTTTCCCCGTTGTGACCCTTGCGTGATCATGAAGGGCCAACCACAAGTCGCTACGCTTTGGACATCCATGGCAAGCTTCGCACACGGCCTTTCGTAAAAAAAGAACTGCGCCGGAAGCATAACGCTTTCTACTTTCCAGCAGAACTTTCATTTTATCCCTATCAACCCCTCCGAAGAGAGGAAATCTCCAGTTGGCTTTAAGACATTGGTATGCTTCTAAACCCACGTTCTTGCCAAGGATACCAGGAATAGCCCATTGGACGCCAATTGGCATCATCTCTGGAATGTACCATGCATAGCGCTCTCCACGCAGAGCTATTGGGAAGGTGCAACTCCTAGAAAGGGTTTCCTAGGTGCAAGTAGATGTGCTTCTGATACAGAAAGGTCCGGAAGTATACTTTCATCTGTTTATGTATTTATGGCGGATATTTATTGGCGCGGAGGTGGCAGTGACAAGTGGCGCGCGTACTACCGCGCGATGCCGGGTTCAAATCCTGGGTCGACTCTCGTCCACGCCAAGTAAGTCTTCTACCCTCCGTGGACAGTGAAATGGTACCAGATTCATCTGTGAGGATGAAACACTGACCTGTACACCTCTCCATCGCAAGTCATCGTATAGGCCACATGGCATTCAATACGCCACTACGATCCCAAATAGAAGTAGAAGAGGTTGATCAACGGCGGAGACTTTATCCTTCATCTTTTTTTTATTGATTCATGACGTCGTTGTGGGCGGCCACCGTAATTCCTGTCATCGCTCGTTCCCCACTTCTGCTCAGGTTGATTCTGACTTGTGCGGGTCTCTTCAAGGGTTCACACAATGGATAAGTCTTTCATCATTGAAGCTGAACGACATCTACAGTCCTCATCATTGCGGGCCGGTGAGGCGTGTCAGTGCTTCTGCGTTTTCCGCAGTGCCGAAGTCGTTCTGCACCAGTTGTTGAAGCGGGCAAGTGACATTATTGTATTGTATCCTTCGTATTACTCGTTTTTACCAATTTTTTGTCGCAAACGCGTTTCAACAAAAAGGCTGAGAACGGCTTCAACAGTGTGCACACTCATACTGGCTTCAACAGTGTGCACACGCTGAGACGCCCCAGGTCCGCAGTGATGAGGAGTAGGTATCGCTGCACCCTCCGATCAGAAAGGTCCCCACGTTTACGACCCCGTCCCCTCGCTCGAGCTCAAATACGACCCCCCCTCCTGTTGTGATGATCACAACGATGGCGTGCCCTGGAACGAATACACTCGAGAAAGTATTATTCTTCTTCGATACTGGTGCGCAAAAGACCGTCATCGAAGAAGGGCTTGCAGAACGGTTAGGGCTCCCAAAACTCACAACAGAAACGTGAGTAATGTCAGGGATAGGCGGACATACGGAAAAAATCGTAAGTCACCTAATTGCCCTCAAAATATGTAGCACACACGGACAAAAACTCAACACGGCTATAAAAACAAAGCCTATAATAACAGGCGAGTTTCGAAAAGTGACGCACAATTTCTCCAAGACCGAGAAATTTTCACCGCAAATTCAAAAATACGAGGTGAACGTCAAGTTCCCCAAATCTTAGTCGTTCTCGACTACTACGACCTAGTCCGTTCGAATGTAATCAACAGTCATACGCCATCGGGCCTACACATTGCAAAAACCATTTTCAGTCCAACTTTACAAGGTCGCGGGACAATAAACACGAACGATACTGGAAATCTCTCATATTCCAGGATATCAATATCTGAAGTACCTAACCATTATAAAGAGTGCAGTCGAAAAACGTCACAACAAAAAAGCCCGAGCACTGAGTCAGTGGGAAATAAGCCCGAGGGAAAAATCATGATTCCTAGAAGTGCCACAAAAGAAATAGCCTGTGTTAATAAGCGCACTGTGACGTCTTGCCCTACTAGTGTCCCTCCTGGAGAACACCAATTTCACCTCAGGGACAATTCTCCTGACGACCTTGAGGGCAATGATACGGCCGCAGTTAGAAGACCGTCAGGCAGATCATGTCCTCGGGGTACGCGTTGGGTCAAAAATGATGCTCCAAATACATCTGCTTCGCAAAAAGCGGAGGAACCGCGCACATTTCGGCTTCAACCCTCAATTATTTTGGGAGAGCCGTTACTACACACTCTCTCACACTTAAGTATAATCCATTTGAAAATGGGGATACCTCAGAGACTAAGCGATATGCATTTCAATAGATCACCATATTATTTTAATCATTACAACGAAACGTTTTCTCAGATCAAATTAACTTCTCTCTATGAATTTACCATGCTGATCTCTATGATTACACCACTACTTTCCAGTGCTGGCGAAGTCATCCAAACTATTGGGTTGGCACATAAGTAATGGCGTTTTTTTTTCAAATGAAAATTTTGTTCCAAAAGTGAAATGTTTTGCAAGCAAGCCTGATATCATCTGATAGCAAACTTCACGTAGTTTTAGAATATCGAAGCGGCTTTGATTGAGGGAATAATTTTTGTGGATTTTTTAGTCGTTGAAGTTGAAGGTATGCTTCGGCAAGGTCGAGCTGAGAAAAGTAACATTCTCCGTTGAGCTCGCGAAGATGTCGTCTGGGAAGTGGAAGTTGGAAGTGGGTGCTGGCACTAGCACCCACTTCCAACTAGAGGTATGCTTCGTCAAGATCGTGCAGATCCTTGACGAAGTTGCCGTAGAAATTTATGAGTCCAAGAAAAGCGCGAAGCTGGCTGACGCCTGTTGGAGCGGGCATCTTCTGTATGGCTTTGATCTTGTTCGGATCAGGGCGTCGTCCTTGCGCGTTGACGGCGAACCCGAGGTACGTAATTTCTGCCCGCAGAAATGTGCATTTGTCGAGCTGAACACGGAATCCGTGCTCCTGGAATCGCTTGAACACTGCTTCCAGTCGATTGTTGTGTTCGTCCATGGTCCTGCCAGTGACCAGTATGTCGTGGAGATAGGCGGCAGTCGTTCACTCTAAAGGGTAGTCGATAGAAACAATAGAGTCCACGGTGCGTATTGATTGTCAGCAGCTTCTTAGAGCCGTCCTCTACTTCCAACTAGAGGTATGCTTCGGCAAGGTCGAGCTGAGAAGAGTAACATTCTCCGTTGAGCTTCGCGAAGATGTCGTCTGGGAAGTGGAAGTTGGAAGTGGGTGCTGGTGCTGTTCCAGTGCGTCGTTCAGTCCGTTTGAGTAGTCTGCACACAATCGGATCGATCCATTTTTCTTCTTAACGGGGACGATTGGTGCTGCCCATTCTGAGTGATCGATGGGCGTCAAAACATGTGTAGACGCCAGGTGATCGATTTCGTTCGAAATTTTCGGCATAGCGGCGTATGAAACAGGGCGAGCCTTCAGAAGAGCAGGCTTCGCATTGGGCTTCAGCACCAGTTTAGTAGTCGATTTGGTATATCTTCTCAGGCCAGGTGTGAAGACAGCTGCGAACTTCTCAATCAGGCGCGTAATGGGAGAAGTGTTCAGTGTGCGGGGCATCTTCGACGATACACTGCAGATTGATCCTTAACTTAGACGAGGAAACAGTTGCTCACGTTAGGCAATCCACTCTAGGCCCAATAACAATGGCGTGTCGGCTACGTAGCAGGTACCTCGTGTGACCGTCAATGACGAAGTTGCAGTCGTAGCGTCCTCGAACTTTGATCGGCTCCTTGTTGGCAGGCTTCAGTGTCAGTCGAAGAGACTGTAGTTTCGAACGACCAAGAGCAATCTAGTCTGCTTCGCTTAGTAAAAGTCTGCTCCAGTGCCCAGACGCATCCGTATTGTCTTTCCATTTATTTCCACTGGTCAGAGATGCGTGATGCGGAGGCGACATCAGCATGAGCTGAAGCGACCACGGCGTTGTTGACAGCTCTTCGCTTCCGTTGCGGTATCTGCTTCCTCTTCCTCTCGAAGTTCTTGCAGAATCCTCGTTTGTGGCCCGTCGCTTTACAGTCGTTGCACGTCTTCTTCAGGAAAGGACATTCCCTCGACCAGTGATTTGCTCCACATCGAAAACAAGGGCGGCCTTTCCGGTTGTGATAGTCGACGACGCTGACGTGAGGTGGAGCGGCTCGTTTGAACAGTGCGGCATCCTGGCGAATGTCGAGGAATTGTCGAATCTCAGCGACGAGCTCCTTCAGCATTGTTCTTGGAGTGTCTTCCATCTTGCGCAGAGCACGTGCTCGTACGTCAGTATCTTCAGGGGCGACCGATCCGCTTTTCCATACCAAGCATTTCATCTGCTCAGGAGTGAGGTCGTTGAATTCAGCCATCGTGTGTCGTTGATTGACAAGTCCGGTATTTTCTCGAAGGTTCTCTCCATTTCTCGAGTCTTTAGGTATACGTAGCGTCTCGCGAAAACTGACGTGTTGTGGCCAAACAGTTCCTTGAGGATTGCCACAGTTTCTTCCAGGGCAACGTCGCATGCTCTCTTTGGCAGAATGTGGTTCGTGAACCGTGCGTATGTGACGGCGTCGAGTTCGATTAACCTAGCCTTCGCTGCGTCGTTTAGCGTGTCTCCGCCCTTCGCAATGACGTCTTCGTATCGATTGTACCAGACTTCGAATGTGCAGCCATTGTTAGGATCGTAGACGAATTCGGGAGACTCGATGAGAGCGATTCGTAACGAACTCGGTTGTTGAAACGGGAGCTGTCGAGACTGCTCGTTGCGATGCAGTGACCATTGCTTCCATGCGATTGATCAGCTCGCTCAACATCTGCTGCAGCATCCTTGTTTGTGCGTCGAGAAGGTGCGTAACGTTCGTGTTGTAGTTCGACGCGTTCGTCAACATAGAACCCGACACTTCACATTAACCGTCTAACACGATTATCGAGCGTGTTCCGATCAGCAGGTCAAGACTGATCGATGTTTCAATCACGCGCCACCGACTGAGGGCTCATTGCCAGGGCTCAGCAGCTCAACCGGGCGGAAAGCGGGCGCTGTTTTCAGGACTCGACCAGCAGTTCTACCAGGCGTGGAGCCGGGGCTGGAGTCCTTTTTCTAAGGATCGGGGCTAGACCAGCAGTTCGACCAGGCGTGAAGCCGGCACTGGAGTCGTTCTTCTAGGAAGAAGCTGCAGTAGACGATCTTCTTAGTCCGCTGCTGCTGTCGTCGGCTGGTCCGCGTCGTAGTCCGCTGATCGCCAATTGTTGTAGCCAAAGGACATCAGTGGACGGAGAAAATTTATTGGAACTGAACCAGAGAGATCTGACCACATAAGAACACGAGGATAGTCATATTACAATGCTCCGTACATTGCGCGGGATATTGCATGGAATAATCTCTAATCTCTATACATATCAATGCATTCAAATCCTACGTTACGAAACCCTACAACAGCAACTTTACGCACTGCATTCACACTACATGCCGATCTTTCTCAAATATCCATGACATGCCGATCTTTCTCAAATATCCATGAAGATCTTGCTTTTGGGATCCCACCCACAAGCAGAAGCGGTGAAATAGATGTTACAGTGACTTATTGAGAAAGGTTTCAGCGAAGAATGACCAAGGTAGTTTGCACGCTTCCACAAGTATGCGACGTTTCTCAGACCCTTTTGTCAGAAAAACATTTGAGCAATCCTCATTGTTGGCCTCTCGGAGCCTTGATCTCCACCTCGATAACAGCGTACCTTATGATCTCCACATGCATGTTGGTGCTGTGGTTCATATGTCAGCGAAGGAATGAGGAGGCGCAGAATAGTGCACTGGTAACAAATGTGAAACGATAAACGTTGGCTCGCTTCTCAAAGCGACCGACGAGCGCGATAAGCAAAAAACGCTAAGCGAGGAACACCCCGGAAGCGGCACACCACAAACATTTGTCCAATGCCGCTTGAGCGCGATGAAAACAAACACAAACATAACTGTGATCATGATGGCCCTGACGTGTCAGCCGTGAGCATCTCCCAGTTAGGGTACATACGAAACCACGCTGAAATGATTTGTTCTTCACAGCGCAATTGCTCCTTGAGCTTCAGCAGGAAAATCCTTTCCAACGATATCACAGACATTATTTGCATTGAAGTTCTCCACGCCAACAAGGTACCATACAAATAAAAAGACTCCCAACGGAGCTATATTGTTCTAAACGTACACTGTTTTTCATGAGAGATTCGGAAATCGGTGTTACCAGATGTGCGCAAATGGGTTCATGCGTGGACGATACGTTCTCAAATTCGATAAGATAGTAAAATTGCTGGGCCATCAAATGCATCTCAGTTCCCTGGATACTCTGGATGTGAACCTTCGTGCAGCGGCCTAATACGCGGTTGCTTAGTGCCGTTACAGACATGCGCATTTTATCGAATTGCTCATATACCTTTAACACCGACAGTCTATGAAGAGGTGGAATGGAAACCAGCCGTGACGTTACAGGTCTAAATGTCACCAACTAATCGCGTTTTGAATTTTGAACACTACGCTGAACCTTAGACCCTACGTTAGCCAACAAATCCAAGGCGTGATTTAACATCGTCTCATGAGCAAAACCTACTTGTCCGCTACTCGCGAGTGGACTTGCTATCGCGCAGAAAGAAGTCCTCCTCGTACCCAAGGATATTCATTTGCCAGTAATGTGCACCACATATCAAGAAGCTGCTAAGAATTTCCGACATTGCAGAAACGAGATCATATGCGATTTTGACACTGAGGTAAGTCAAGCACGATGCAACTGTCCACAAGCTTCCATAGCCAAAATAAAAGAAGAGGCAGTAAACATCTTTCCTGTGTCATCACCCTTGCGAAACTCACACATAAAAATGGAACCAGTGGCTTTTCCCATGAGAGAAGAAATGATAGCTACCATGGAAACAGATTTCATTAAAGATAGCGCTGAATACGCCCTTCTGCAGAGCTGCAGCATCGTTTTACAAGCTCTTACAGGATGTTACAGCTGTCAAAAAGGTGCCACATTTCCGACTTCTTGTTACGTCCCACTGCAACTTGGATCGTCCTCGAATGCGACAGCCATGTGTTCCCAGTCAAGTATGACCCTACCAACAAAAGTGCTATAATATCCTTGGGCCCAAAACGCTGTGGTCTCATAAAGATGTAAAGCGAAATGCACCAGTCGAGTGGTTCATCTAAACTACCAGAATTCTAGAATACCTGCCGCACAGCGATATGAATCAGATTCTGAGCTATCATGCTAGATGTTGGAAAAGTCCTTCTACAAGGTACCGAGACTGGAAGTTTCCAGACCTGAATCCGCTCATAATAATTAAGAATCATTGGAGAGCAACTCTCCTCCTGACCGGCACAGTTGCATGCTTTTCGGCTGCGACTTACTTCACGGGTCCCGTATTGCTTATGATCATTCTCAAAGTAGCAGGTCAACTTCTCTCCATTCTTTTCATAGTAATTCATTCCATTATCACTTGCTTGCCACTTGATGACGAAGCTGTTTGATTAGATATTGTCGAAATAAAGCTCCAACAATGGTTAACGGTGATATGTGCAAAGCACAAACTGTAGCATGGCTATTCAGATCCTTCATTCTTTACAATAGTACTTTGTGGCACAACACGATCCTAGACAGAATTTCCCGATAGCCTTCCCGCTAGCAGCATAAGAACGGCAAAGCTCCTCGTGAGTCACTTGCCTTCGATTATGGACGATGTTGGCGTCGCGTTACACATTGAACCCCTTACCGAGGCGGTAAAAGACTTGAAGGTGCAGCTCACCGCATTCGAAATCACGTTGACTTCTAAGATCGATGCGATAGGCTCGCCGACATGCTAACTCGTCAAGCCGCCGCTCTCAACCAGAGAGTGGAACTCTTCTTGGAAAGAAAGCAGCCGAAGTCAAATTGCATATTCTACCCGATTTCGGATAACAAAGACTGTCATCCTACCAGCAGATGCTGCCGCTACCCCGACGCTGTATCACGCGCGGTACAAGCCAACAATCGGGCTTTGCAACGCTGTTTACAGCCTCGTTACCACGACGACTGCGGTATTCTTTGCACCAACTGTGAACGAGAACATAATGTCTTGCTGTGTCCTAGAAGTTGTCTCAAGGGACAGCTTCGTTGAAAACAAGAATATTCTGAGCATGATTCAACCCCTAGGGATTGCACTGTGCGCTAGCGACCAGCGCTATTCATTTGGTCTATTTACTCCTTAGTGTTTGCTTATATTGTATTTTCTACATTGCCTTTTTTTGCCATTGGTAGTTTCTATCTTCTTCGCTGGCCGGAGTGTCGTGATAAACCACGACGTGCGATTTTCCATTCAGTGGCTTAGCTTGTCAGTGCAATATTTGTATACTGCATCGCAACGCGTATATAAGTGTCGCTTGATCGATTGCAAATAGTTTCGGGAGAAAATAAAGGAGAATTCAAGGAGGAAGAATTCTAGAGAAGTCGTGTCAATCAGGGCGATGTTGGCCCCTCCATGAGTTCTTTTTCCATGACATTTTTAGTCAAGAGGAAGAGGAACGGGCTCGGCGTTGATCATTGATGTATCTCAGCCGTGATGTCTACCTCTCAAGCCGTGAGGGGTCCGCACAGCTGCCTTAGCCCCATCGTACATGGTCTTCACTACGTAGACCAGGTGTTTGGGTCGTTAAGTTCTCTAAGCGCTCTCCAGAGTACACTCCGAGGATGCCTTCTCGAGGTCCAGGAAGGCTAGCACCTCTCCAGCGATGGAGGTGGCATCAGTAGTGAGCCAACCGGGCATGAAGCCGAACTGCTCCTGCGGGATAGAGACAAGTTCCCTTAGCCTTTTGTTGACCGCGCTCGTAAAATTTCATGGTATGCGAAGTCAACGTGATGCTGCGGTAGTTGGAGCGCTCAGTGGCGTCACCTTTCTGTTTGAATATGGGGAACATTGTGCTGCTCCTCCATCCTTCCTTCGACTATTATGTTGTTCAGGAAGTTGTGAGCTAGATCACTCACGCTCGCCTTCTATGCCACTGGTATCCATCTACTGCCTTCCCAACCTTCATCGCTCCTAGCTCTCCGCGGACTTAACACGTTCGCGGCGGCGCCGTTTCGTCAAAAACTCCCGTTTGTCGAGCGACGCGTTTGCTGCGGGCGACATGTAGGCAGTCATCCCGTTCATGGTTGTGCGCTCGCGACGGAACCATAAACGCCTCAAAATTCACGAAAGCGGTTTTTCGCCATTCTTTTACCATTTTCCTCTTCTACAAGTTTTATCTTTCACATTTTCCCCTTCTAGAAATTTATCTGAGTTCCGATAAATGAACTAGCTTTCTTGCCTTTTTTGATGTTCACTTGTACCGCACAAAGGGCATGTAGACTTTGATTTTTGTGAATCTTAGTCCCTCTTGTAAAGACCACTACTGCATCACCTGGTTCCAAAAAAATACACGATAAATCTTCTCAGTATTACTTGTATATTATTTGTTTTATGATTTGTTCATAACTGCCAGTGATAGAAGAAAAAATCATTAAAAAGCGAGCGAAGAGGCGCGTGTACCCCCAAGAATGCCCGATCCGCTTAAAGAGGAAAGTTTTTGAGTATTTTCCCAGGTATACACGCCTCTTCTAATGTGTGGATATTACTTCTCTATTGTTTGATTATTATTTATGTCCAATTCTTAGTGGGGAAAAGAAACAAAAAACCAGATAGGCGCGTGTACTCCCGGGAGTACACGATTCGCCGAAAGCGGAGTTTTTTCGTGTACTCCGGGAAGTACACGCCGCCGCGAACGTCTTAATCCCCTGCCCAAGGAATGATAGGACCTGCCTTTGCATCCACCTGTGGGCTATCCATGCGGGGGATTCTTTGTTCAGGAGTCCCTCGAAGTATTCTTCCCACCTATCTCTGATTTCGACTTTTTCCTGATAATGCTATAGCAATGGTATGATAATACATTTCCGTATTTTTAGTCTTAGCAACGGCTGCCTTAGCGAGTCGCTTGCAGCTTTTGTAGTCAGCAAGTCTTCTGGGCTCCTTGTCTTTTGCCAGCGTTTATATGCTTCCTTCTTCTGTTTAACGATGCCCTGCACTTCCTCATTCCAGAATCACGCTGCCTTAGTTCCTCTGATCCCACCTCGCGGGGTGTGGAGCAATTGTTGGGCGGGCATACGGTAAGGTTACTGTAGAGTGGGCGGAGCCCCGCCGTGTATCGCCTGGCAGTTGCCTGCGGTGTGACCCCAGTTAATTGCCTAGGCTAGCTGACCTGCTGACCTCTCCTAGCAGCCTTTCAAAGACTGAGAGATAAACGGAATTCAATTGATTTGATACCTAGGGGAAACTATTTTACAAAAGCATGACCGTTCACACCTGAACAGGATACATAAATAAGGGGCAAAAACTGCATACAGCACACCTCACTAGCATGTTCCCAACGTCGTACTACACTTGCTCTTCCGTCTGCTTCTTCGATCTACATGAATGGTTTCTACGCGGCCTCGGCACCAACGAACGGTTTTTTCATCAACTCAGTGTAGTCAAGAGCAGGTGGAGCAGTTCTGCAGAAGGATGGCAAAATATGTCACCAATAAGACTAGATGATTTTTGAGACGTAAAAAGTTTTCTCTGATCCGTTTTATGTGCATTGTTTAAGAATTAATAATAATAATAATGTTAGTTGTTAACAATAACGATAATTATAATAATATTAAGACGTAATAAAGTGTTTCATTTAATCGTTCAACTCGATATTGTATTCGCATTAGAGCCCCTGAGGTCAGCAGTCGCCTTGCAACTTAATGAGGTCACCCTCCAGGCGAGATAGCAGTCGCCGCATGCAACTTAATGAGGTCACACCCCAGGCGATAATCAAAAGGGCGAGATAGGCTCCGCCCTATTCTACAGTAAACTTACCGTATACCCGCCCAACAATATCTGCATACCCCACCTCGCGTCTCTCCCAGGACTTCCTTTACACACTGTAGGATGATCTCTGCTGCTCTCGTCCAGGTCTCCTAGACTGGCCCGTGCGGATCTGTGAACCCACCCTCCAGTATTCTTCAGCTACCCTTTCCTACCTTGTGTATTTTTCACCATCCAACTCTCCGCTCAGTTTTTACCCTTGTTCTCTTGAGGAGATCTATGGGATGTCTGCAGGAGACGCCTGTGCTGTTAAACTATTCTCAAAACTATTCTCCCGCCTCGGGAAAATTCTCCACGTAGTATTAGGGCATCTCATATAAAAACGTGGAAATATACGAATAAAACGAAGACGAAGAAAGATAGAAAACTATTGTTTTGGTCTTCGGTGTGTCAGTGGTTCAGTTGACACCTCAAACTTGGGTAATTAAACTGTATTCGGTAAAATGATTACATATATAAAAGCAAGGGTAAAACACTGACAAGCGAGCTCGGCGAGCCCCTTTTATTCCGTCTAAGTGGGCGGAGCTCGCCGAGAAATGTTAAATGTAGGCATAGTAAGATCAATGTTTCTACAGCTAACCAGGGAGGTCGTTCAGGACGTGGCGCGCTTTTCGAAAACGGTTTTTTGCATTGTGTAGGGGCACGTTCATGGACTACCAAACTGACGTTCATTTTTCCTAAATGGCTCTTTGAATACCAAAAAAGGAGTGAAAAATAATAAGTGTATGGAAACCGATGAGTGTTGAGGCTCTACGGGCTCCACATTGCTTGCAACTTTGACCAGCTGTTGAGTAGACGGTCCTTATAAAGGCACTATAGGAATCGAGGAGGAAAACAGTTGCAAATGGGGTTTTACTTGCGCACGTGATTGAGAGTGAACGGCTTTGAGCGGCTCGTCGGAATGGTTTCTTCAACGATCGAAGCGCGTTCAGCTACAACGATCGGATGGCCTAGTGGATAGCGTGGAGGATTATCAATCGGTCAGTGAGGATGGGTGTTGATGTGATGGTTCGACTCCCCTAGGCGTGAGGGTTTTTGCATTTTTTTAGTTTCGCTATCCTCGCTTCCATGAATGTCTGTGCATGAGTATAACATGGATATTTGCCATCATGTGCAAATTCTTAACGGTAGTACCCCGTGAGTCGGTGTTATACTTCTATTGCAATTTTCTCTTACACACAGTTCGAGACCGCAAATTGCGGGAAACGGAGCTCAATTCGGCACAAGAGTGCTAAGTATCTGATGAGCGGAGAAAAGCAGCAGAAAAAGCACTCCGAAATGTTATAGAGAAAGATAACATAGTGGCTACTAGCTAGTAGTTAGCAGCCGGTGAGGGTCGGCATGGGCCTAAGGGGTTTCCATGGGCCTAACTAGTCAGCTTCTGGGGGAGTTCTTGCCGTTTTTCACATTTTGATACTGGCGCAGCCTCAAAAATCGCCTTCCGGATCGTCCGACACATTCGAGTGGTCATAGCCTTATTTTATCGCGGAATTTGCCTTTAAGAAAGGCTACCACTGAAAACTGGTTTCTATGTGGAGTGAGTGATATGATCACTAACATGGTACTTAATTTTAGTTGTGGTGCCATTTGTCTCCGATTTGGGTCAACATCAATCTCCCACTGTATTCACTGTGTACACCCATAAAAGGAACGTTTAGCACCACTCTGCCGTCAAATCGCGTCAGCGCCAGAAATAAGTGTCATCGCGAAGATTCGCTGAAAAAACTTTCGACCTTATTCGGTTAAGACGGACAATTTGGTCGACGATTATGACCGGAGTCTCATACCTTGCTAGCGGCGATGACGTAACGATGACGTAGCGCGCTGCCGGGCAGCCGTATCGCGCATTTGCTGCACCAAAGGTCCTTCCACGCAGCTATATGCTCGAGTACATATGGAATACGTAAACAACCATCGTGAACTTTTGTCGACCCCTAGCCACTGACGAAGGTGTCACTCTCCTCCAGCGATAGAACAGACTCATTCAACTTTCTCCACTTTCAAATGCACCTGGAGGATGACTGAATTTTTCTTTTTCCAACGGTGTTATCCTTGTTGTTAGTTTTATGTTTATTCATCAATGAATGGGAAGGTTTGAATAACAGGCAAAGCACGATTAATAGAAAGACTCGTGTGCACACTCCAATACACACCCAGTAAGGTCGAAAATTTTTTTGAGCGATTCTTCGTCTGTAGGGGTTATCGATGGTCCTGATCACGATTCTGACAATTATTTCTGGCGCTGACGCGATTTGACGGCAGAGCAGTGCTAAACGTGCCTTTTATGGGTGTACATAATGAATGCAGTGGGAGATTGATGTTGGTCCCAATCGGAGAGAAATGGTACCACAGCTAAAATTAAGTACCATGTTAATGATCATACCACTCACTTACACATAGAAACCAGTTTTTAGTGGTAGCCTTTCTTAGCTGTAAGAGAAAATTGTAATAGAAGTATAACACCGACTCACGGGGTACTACCGTTAAGAATTTGCCCATGAATGGCAAATATCCATGTTATACTCATGCACAGACATTTATCGAAGCGAGGATAGCGATACTAAAAAAATGCGAGAATTCACGCGCCTAGGGGAGTCGAACCATCAACACCCACCCTCACTGACCGATTGATAATCCTCCACGCTATCCACTAGGCCATCCGATCGTTGTAGCTGAACGCGCTTCGATCGTTGAAGAAACCATTCCGACGAGCCGCTCAAAGCCGTTCACTCTCAATCACGTGCGCAAGTGAAACACCATTTGCGACTATTTTCCTCCTCGATTCCTATAGTGCCCTTATAAGGACCCTCTACTCAGCAACTGGTCAAAGTTGCATATCATTTGGAGCCCAGAGGGGCTCAAAACCAATCGGTTTCTATTCAGTTCTTCTTCACTCCTTTTTTGGTATTCAAAGAGCCATTTAGGAAAAATGATCGTCAGTTTTGTAGTCCATGAACGTGCCCCTACACAATGCAAAAAACCGTTTTCGAAAAGCGCGCCACGTCCTGAACGACCTCCCTGGTAAGTTGCAATGTTATGACATTCCATGAGCGATCATCTTACGTTATGCAAGTTACAGAGCGTAGAGCTACGAAATAGAGATCACAGGATCCTCTATACTCCCGGCCAAGAAGATAGTCGCCTGCCATCGATCTGTTGAGCGCCTCAACCGCTTTCGTGGTGCCTGTTCCGCCGGTCTTCTCGAGCCGCTTCTTTCCCGACCTCTCTCTTCTCGAGCCCGAGCTCTCTCAAGTCGATGCTCCAGGTCCCGCATCTCTCGTTCAGCACGATCCTCCTTTGCTTGCATACGTGATCTCCTTTGCTTCAGATCATCTATCGCCCTCGCCAATCCAGTCTTTCCTTTACCTTCTCGCCTTTCTCTTTCGATAGAGTTGTTAACTTCGACCATCGACTCTCTGATTCCCTTCAGCTCGCGATTGGTTTCGTCAAATTGTCGCAATCCTCTCCAGTTCGGGAGAGGGCTCACCAGGGCGAGTGACTGCTGGTCTCTGTCGACTCCATTTCTGGGGTTCAGCTCTTCTATCTGTGTTTGCAGCTCGCCGATGCCTTCCAAGAGCTGGGACATATTCATTGCTTCCACCTTGGCTTTCAGGTCTCTAATGTTCTCTTAAAGGTCTTTCCACTGGGTAGGCGCGGATGATTGCTCCTGGACTTTCGGAATTGCTACGGTTTCCGTCACGAGCTTCTCTATCTGACTGATACGAGTCTCGATTGCTTCCGCAGTGGACACAATTTTCTCAATTTTGGCTTCAGTCAAAGCACCTACGCTTTGCTCCTGCTGAGCTTGTAGGAGCTTTTCGAGACGCCTTAGGTGTTTGATGGTTTCTTCAGATGAAGCGACAGTAACGGCTGGTGCTAGTTGATCGACTTTGCTGGCTGCTAGCTGCAATACTCGACTTCCCTGTTGTAGAAGCTCCTTCAATATCGTTCCAGACGCACGACCTTTTTTGGGAGGGAGAACATTTTCTTTTGACGACGAGGAAGACGATGATGAAGATGATGATGAAGTGCGCTTACGCTTGGTAGGGGGGGGGCACTTTTAGGAACGGCTGGCGCAACAGGTTTTGGTGGCGGATTCAGGCTCTTGGCCGGCTGTGTTGGTTTGGCTGGCGATGTCGGTTTGGGCACCGGTGATGCTTTAGCGATGACGTCCGTTCCCGTAGTGGCTGATGACGTCTTCTTGGCTTTGTCCATGACTGAAATATAGGAACTACATTATCCGAAGAACA
Organism: Cooperia oncophora; assembly: GCA_036418165.1. Taxonomy (NCBI): domain Eukaryota; kingdom Metazoa; phylum Nematoda; class Chromadorea; order Rhabditida; family Trichostrongylidae; genus Cooperia; species Cooperia oncophora. Next base: position 131,551 of record MU911922.1, on the reverse strand, counting down.
ATCGTGGTGATTTCATGCAACAGATCAAATCTGCCAATGTCGAGGAGGGCATCACAGGAGTTTCTCAGTGCCTTTCTTGTGTGTTCGGAAACATGCAAAAGCGATTTTCCATGCTGACCGCATGGTGAAGGTTGTGATGTACATGATTCCTCGTGCAGTCTTGAGTGTGATACGTGCAATTGAAAGCACGGTTTTGAGTCCGTACGTCCAAAGGAGCATATATCCCATCAAGAGTGCTAAGAGCAGGAAAATGCCTACGGCAAGGACAGTTTTATACCAATGCAGGAGTACATCAAATATGTGACCAAAGTCGGGTAAGCGGATCTCGTCGGAAATGTTGCTTCCTCCCGCTATAATCTGAGCTGCAGACCCATGTATGGTATGTACCCACTGAAATGCCAGTGATTTCGAAGGTAGCTCCCACATTACCGCAGGACACATTGCATCTTTGGCGAATCCTTGCCGATGTGTGACTGAAACGCAGTGTTGATTCTGCTCCTTTCCTGGTACATGGGATTGTGAAAAACCGGTCCTCACATTGAATTGTTGCCACAATATCATTTCCATATGTATGACAAATCACCTCTGCTGTTGCTCCCTGCGGGTAGAGGTAACATCCCTTGGCCACTGTGTTCGTAATCGTGCATATCGAGTTGGTTACCACTGTAATCGTATCGTCGAACTTGTCTCTTTGATGGAGGAGTAATTCTGCTGTGACAAACGTTTTAATTTCGGCTGTTACTGAAGTGTGGTCTTCTTTTGATGCTGTGAATGTAATCCACGGTCAGCGGACAGGAAATCGATTCTCGATCTCCTTTAAGAAAAAATCCGTGATGTTCAGATCGGAACAGATGCAACTGACAGTGGTTTCCGCTGGGTCGCAGTCACAGTTTGATGCTACTGTGCAGTTTATGAGTGAATTCGCGTCATCCCATGACTCGCAAAGGGGGTTCGGTAATTCTTTATGATTCCAGATGGCGAGTTGTGAACCGTCCGAGATGAACCGAGATGACAGTGCAGGGGTCAGTGGAACGGTGAGAGCAGTGATTGTGAGCCGCATGTTGCTCATGCTTATAGGCACAGTAGGTTGTACCAACACCGTTCTTTTGCGGACTGCAGACCTTGTTATGGTCGTGACTTCTAGTTCTACTTCCTCCTTCCATTGGGCGCATCCAAATATTTCGTAAACTTTCGCGTCTATTGGCATGTGGAAGATTCTGTTAAATAGACAGCCACTGCTCAGGTGAAAACATCCACATCCAGGCCCTCCACAACTTTCGATGCACTTCGTTATGCCGGGGTACTGGTTACCCTGTGTGAGTTCGGGAAGTAGGGACGACATGTTGATCGATGCACATTTATTACCGTTACACGATCCAGTATGAGCGCATCTTTTCGAGTCCACGACACGCTGAATGGTGTTCCGCGTGAAAACCACTTCTTCCTTTACACACTTCAGTCGAAGACCCTTCAACTGGAATCTTACCTCCTTTTGCGTCGTTTGATTCGTGAGTAGTCGTAGACACTCTTCCTGATTGTAACTGTTAAATTTCATAACTTCGGTGGTCTCCAAGCTACATCTCTTAGCTCCAGTTGGTGTATAGGAACAGACTGCACCACGATGTGAGAGTACGTCAATGTCCTGACAAGCCATTGTAAGGGCAGAAAGCGTTATCACAGAAAAGATAGCTAGGAGTGGCATCTTTAAGAACTCTTGTGCGTCATATCTCCGTCGTTGCCGTCAGTGAAATGGTATCTCGCAGCAGAGGAATCACAATAGCCGCCCAATGGATTTCATGACGCAGCATATCCCGTTACCGAAGATACGGCAAGGTTTACCTACTATCATGGGCACGTAGCAGAGCACGTACACGAGGGCAATGGACAAGTACAGGACAAATGCGAGTGCCGTGATGGCTGCTCTGGAGGAGCATTCCGGCTTCAGAATGTTCGCGGTGCAAATCCAACAGCGGATGTTTTCACAAAACGGCGTTGGGGGGCAAGAGGTTTCAAGAACAATGAGACTTTGCCCTTCGAAAAGCTTCAGCTGAACATGATGTTCGTGCAAGAGCACTTCTGGTGGGAAGTGAATCGTCTCATTGCCATGAGTGCTCTCTTTCATTTGGCAGTTCCCCTCAACGCAAAGTTCATAGCGCTCGACATTGTGGGCGATGACTGCAACGCCTCCTGGAACGCAGAGCATATGTCCAACTGAGGTGGGTGCAGAAGTAACACTTGCTGTCAGCATCAAAGCTGTTACACAAGTCAGCAAGAATGAAACAGGAAGCTTTCTTGGAACTATCGAATGGGCTGATGAGTGAACAGTGGTCATCTCGCTGTAGTTTACACGTCTACGTGGCCGAAGCTCATATCGTCATGTTGGTTCTCGATCTTCAGAAGAAATCCTGGGGTCCGGCTGCGGTGTGGAAGATGGAGATTCGTTCTCGGTGTCCTCCAACTCTAGTGGAACGAGAGCGTTAACCGGTCTCCTGACGATGTGTCCGCTGGGTAGCTTCAACTGTACTTCTCTGACTTTCTCATTGTTGGAGTCAGGTATGCCAATGATTCTTCCTAGCTTCCACGAATTCCTTCGAAGAGCAGGATCGGAGATGAGCACAACCTGGCCAAGTGATGGACGTATGGTAGAACCACGTTTATTGTCCGCACAGATCTTATGAGTTTCACGAAGGCTGCTGAGGGACTGCTGGCTCCATAAATTCCAGAATCGCTCTGTCAACTGATGGCTGGATTTTAGGGTTTCCTCAGCCTGCCTACGTATTAGTTGGATTTCTTCATTGGGTGGGAGATGAATGCTGTCTTCAGACTTTTCTCTTAGTGACTCGAACGGATACGTTACTACCATATCTCGTTGAATGAAATCGATTGGCCTGAGTACGGGAGTGTCTTCCCATCTCTCTTCTTGGTAAGTCAAAGGTCTACTACTGAGGGTTCCTTCCACTTCGGTTAAGAGCGTCTCCAGTGTTTCCACAGATACAACCTCACGCTGCATAACTTTGTACAGGGAATGCTTCACAGACTTGATCAAGCGTTCATAGAAGGCTCCTGCCACGGAGCGTACGGTGTGATTGTCTTCCATGCGATTCCCTTCGTTGCCAATGCAGTTGCAATTGTGACGTCATTCATCAGAGGAAGCACTGTCTCACGAAGTATTTGTTCGCCTAACAAAAACGATGTCCATGCACGGACGTGATGCTTGCTGGAATGCCCTTCGTGCGAAGAACCTGCGCAGTACGTTCAACAGCTGGCTTGCCGACATATCTGGGACCAGTTAGAGGCGCGTCGCCATACATGTGATGATGATTCTATACACTTTGATATGCAGGTCGTTGCGTTTGGCTGACAGCGGGCCAAAGTAGTCTATTCCTACGTGTTCGAAAGGACTGTTCGCTGCACACGCCTATTTGGTAGGTCGTCCATTTCAGGATATTTGAAGGGGAGATTGTTGAATTTCTGACACGGGACGCACATTCTTAAGACTTGCTTTGCCAGCTGTCTCACTTTCGGGATCCAAAAGCGCTGTCTGACGTTGGCAATAGTCTGTGCAGTGCTGCAATGGTATGGAAGATGTGCGTCTTTCACTATAGCTCTGGCGATATCCATATCCGTTTTCGAAGCAATGAGCATTGGATGTTTAGAATCGAAAGCCATGTGCGCGTTCCCAAGCCGTCCTTGGCATCGTAGGATTCCAAATTCATCACGCTGTATATTAAGCTGCTTCAAGACCTTTAGCTGTTGCTCAGTGAAGTGATGATTCTGGTGATGTCGAACAAGTACTCGTAGAGCCATGTCGTTTTCTTCAACGGTGATATACGGCCCTGTTGACATCTGAGCAAGTTCAGGGATGCTGGTTTCGAGGCGCTTCTTCAGGTCAACATTACGTTTTGCTATAGTCTCCTAATGAATCGCAGGACGTATGCCAACGTTATCTTTGCGGAAGTCAGATGATTATGACGAGTCCAGTCCAGAAGCTCCGATGAAGATTCTTTGGCTGTTGCCACTGAGCATGTTTGTTCGACTGGCAGGGCGAACATGCGACATTCCTTTGACCAATTTGCGCTATCTTTCAGAAGCTCAGGTCCATGCCACCATATGTGTCCTTCGAGTTCGACCTTTGTGACTCCTCTTGTTCCACAATCTGATGGGTTGATGGTAGTGTTTACATAGCCGAAAAGAACTGGTGTGCCGAATTCTTCGTTGAGCCCTGTTATTTCGGCAACTCTGTTTTGACTAGGACTCCTGTCGACTTGTTCATGTTTGGCGATTTGAGCCAACTAAGGGCTATTTCTGAATCGGACAATATGCACACCTGGTCAACCTTAACTCGATGACAGATCGCCGTGTGTATGGAGTATGCCAACCGTGTAGCCATGGTAAGAGCATTAAGTTCCAATCTTCGGGATAGTGGGGTTGTCCTTCAGAGGCGGAAGTTCCGATTTTCCAGCAATGAGATGAGTTCCGGTTTCCGAAACGAGGTACGCACAAGAGGCCATTCCGGCTGAACTAGCGCCTGCGAAGAGCACTAGGGTTACGTTTGTACCGATGTGCGCAACTTTCCGTGGGATTGAGATCTGAAACCCGTTAACGTCACGCACAATTTTTCGCCATCCTTCCTGGTGCTCTGAGGAGAGTGGTGTGTCCCAGTCGTACCCGAACTTCCATAGGTGCTGCAGAAATTGCTTTCCCCAGAATGTGAGAGGTACAAGCAGCCCCAGCGGATCGTATATCGATGCTACTTGCTCCGAAATAGATCTCTTTGTTATCACTTCCGACGTGTTCCGATAGTTACATGACAGGAGCAGTTCGTCAGTATCGGACTGCCACGGTATACCGAGAACTTTCTGAAGGATGTTGGAACTGAGGAACGGTGCTATGAGGCTTCCATTATTAGAGCGGAACTCCCGTAAATTCTTGTTGAGATCGCTGAACAGCTGTTTGGAAGCTGTGTAGAATGGCAGTGCCTCTTCCATGGAAGACGTGGAGACAATGATATTGTCTACGTAGGTGTTGTTCGTTATTACGTTCGCTAATTCCGAGTCGTTTGAACACGTTTCTAATTGATGTCTTATTGTACCCGCTAATAGGAAAGGTGAACAGCTCAACCCGAACGTCACCCTTGTGAACCTGTAGGTGATGGTGTTCGCGGGTGTGACCGGTTGAGTGATGTCCCGCAGCCAAAGGAATCTGGTGGCGTCTCTGTCTTCCGGATGCAAATGAACTTGCAAGAAGGCCTTCTCAACGTCACTCACTACAGCGACTTGACCAATTCGGAATCGGACTAAGATGTCGCAGATCTTTGGCAAGATGACGGTCCTTGATGAAGAACGTCATTAAGTGATGGTCCCTTTTAGATGAGCCGAAGCATCGAAAACAACTCTGAGTTTCGTGGTCTGTTTATGGGGTGTGAGGACTGCATGGTGGGCGAGGTAGTGAATTATTGGTCCCTTTTGACAGGTTTTTTCGTCGATTTCCTCAATGATTCCTTTATCACGTTGACCACAGATTGTATCGTGATACTGAAGTGTAGTGGGTTCTTTCTCCAGCTTGGATACTATAGCCTGTAGGCTTCGAACAGCGATTGCTTTATTGTCTGGAAGTCGTTTAGCGTCCTCTTTCCAGGGATCACGTAATATCCATCCTCTTTTTTCTCGATCGTTTGTTTGAATGTCTTCCATACCTCTTGATCCAATTTCTTGCGCTCTTCGACGGTAGGTCCTAGGAACTCGTGAACTCCTGTAGACTCGAAAGTACAAAATTGTTCCCAGGTTTGTGCGTCGCCCAGGCTGATGGTATTGGCTGTTAAGATTTCTGCCGCGTCGTGTGGCCGTTCTGCATTTTTCGCTTTTGAGGTCGTTTCATGTTCCGACACTAGATATCCTAGCTTGGATGGGATGAGTGTCAGTCCTGAAGGAAGGGTCTTCTGTTCCACAAACCCTCGTTCAAGAAAAGCGTAAAGGTGAGCACATCCAAGCAAGACTTGGGGTCGTACCTCCGTAATATCCGCGTATATGGATAAGCGAGTATTATTGTTGTATAGGAACCGCCTGTCGTCCTCGCTGAGACCACGTCTTGAAATTGGTTCCGTGACAGTATCGATCTCGGTAACCGTTAGTTCATGACACTTCCCGTAGATATCCCATATATGTAGTTGAGTGATTCCGCAAGTTTGTTGCAGAGGATGTTTGGAGCCGAATGTGTTGATGGCCAACTTTACGAAGCTGCTTTCTCGCAGTTGTAAGCGATCCGCCAGTTCCTTGCATATGAAAGATCGATCAGCTCCAGTGTCAAGTAGGACATGAACGGGTTCTAAGGTTTGGTCCTTTGAATTCAAGACATGTGCTTGTCCTAGGAGGATGTGGACATCACTATGCTTTGGAGGTTGACGAAGGCAGCTGCTTTCGGCACATTCTTCTGTTTGTTGTATATCGGATACCACTGTGTGCATCTTGGACGGGGTGGATGATTTTGGAACCGTACGCCTTGGAGTGGCCTTACTTGGCGTCGGTGATTTCTTGGGTTCGTGGGTGGTGGATGGTTTCCGTGATGATGAGAAGAGTTGCGGGCAAAGAGAGGTGTGGTGACCGTGTAATTTGCATAGTCTGCAAGACCCTCCTTTGCACTGTACAGCCCAGTGTTCTGTTGATCCGCAATTGAGGCACATATCAAGCCTACGCATGAATGCATATCGCTCTTCTCGAGTAACTACTTCGGTGCAGTCTTTTGCCGAATGGTCCTTTTTACTGCAGTAGAAGCAGGAGTATTGACGTTCCGAAGATGAAACAATTCTTCGCTTTGAGGGGGAGACTCCTCCTGTCCGCTGCTTGCTCATGGGCTGGTTGCGGATCACGGTTTTTCCCCACGCGCGCTACGATTTTAAGTTCCGTCCTAATATAATCCTTCGCGCAATTCAGCAGTGTGGTAGTGCCCGAATTATCGTTCTGGAGCGCTGTTCCTTCGCTCGCAGAACATTGCGCTGGAGCTTCCTCCGTGAATTTGCCCAGAAGTTGATCTTGCAAGAAAGATGTCAATGTTCTCCCCTTTTAGTTGGAGCCGCGACACAATGGATGACAACTCTTCCAAAGATTTCTCTTGGTCTCTAGACGTTCGCTCTGCCGCACGGGCTCTGTATAGTCGCGTATCAGTGTGATCGACTAGAGCCTGTGGATTCCCATATTTTTCTTTCAGGATGAGCGACGATAGGAGGTAATTTGTTCCAGAGATTTCAAGCTGTTTGAGCGATTTCTCTGGCTCGCTTGCAGAGCATCTAGTAGATAATTTATTTTGTATAGAATCATCAATTTCCGAGAATCACGAGATCTGCAAAGAAGTTTTTTGGTTGGATATCGTTCTGGAGCCGCTGTTCCTTCGCTCGCAGAAACAATTGCGCTGGATTCCCTCCGTGAATTTGCCCAGAAGTTGATTCTTGCAAGAAAGATGTCAATGTTTCCCCTTTTGAGTTGGAGCCGCGACACAATGGATGACAACTCTTCCAAAAGTTTCTCTGTGCTTCTAGACGTTCGCTCTGCGCACGGGCTCTGTATAGTCTGCGTATCAGGTGATCGACTAGAGCCTGTGGATTCCCATATTTTTCTTTCAGCATGAGCGACATAAGGGTAATTCGTCCAGAGATTTCAAGCTGTTTGACGGATTCTCTGGCCTCGCTTGCAGAGCATCTAGTAGATAATTTATTTTGTATAGATCATCAATTTCCGAGAATCCACGGAGTGATGAACAGGCTCTCGCCAGGAGGTGTCCCATTCTCATATGCGTCCGCTGAACTTTGGTATGGGAATCGGCGCCAACTTCATCTGAGGTGCTTCTGTAGAAGCCGCATAGTCGTTCCGGTTCAAGGGTCCCTCAATCTCCTCAAGCTCTGCTAAGAGATGGGCCAAATTGGTGAGCATGGCGCGCCCGTTGTCCAAAATATTTGAAGCCGTCTCGACATTGGAATTGACCTTCCTGAGGATTTCGTCCAGGGCTGGGGTGTCAGCTTCTAGGCTGTCGGCTACCGTGGTATAACGCTCCAGAGCGTTGTCGACGTTGAATATTTCGGATTCCAGAATGACCTTCGTCTTTCGAATCCTTGACCGTTCCGTTTTTACATATGTTTTCCGTTCATGATCCTCGGCTGGAGGCTGCAGAGTCCTGTTGCCCAGTCCCCATTGTTCTCTAGTGTGGCAGCGAGTCGCTTAACCGCTTTCGTCAAGAGCCCCTGCTTAGTGGACAGTGTAGTAGTCATGCTTGTGCTGTTAGTGAAGCGTTGAAGCAATCCGTGTTAATCTGAGACGCGGACAATCGGCATGCACGGACAGGACAGGGTGGAAGACTGTGATACTACTCACTTCCTTTGCTCCAGTCAATCTGTCACGAGTTGGGTGTCGAGCGGCCGGATCCAGTCTCCTTGTTAACTGTTTCTCGATCGCTCCTCGATAACGGTTCTCGACTAGTCTTTGGCAACGGTCCTCGATCGGTCCTTGGCAACGGTCCTCGATCGGTCCTTGGCAACGGTCCTCGATCGCTTTCCTGCAACAGTCCTTGATCGTTTAGGCACGATGCACCATGTGTCAGTGGTTCAGTTGACAGCTCAAACTTAGGTAATTAAAGCGTATTCGGTAAAATGATTACATATATAAAAGCAAGGGTAAAACACTGACAAGCGAGCTCGGCGAGCCCCTTTTATTCCGTCTAAGTGGGCGGAGCTCGCCGAGAGATGTTAGATGTAAGCATGATAAGCTCAATGTTTCTACAGCTAAGTTGCAATGTTATGACATTCCATGAGCGATCATCCTACTGATAACGTTATGCAAGTTACAGAGAGTAGAGCTACGAAATAGAGATCACAGGATCCTCTACATTGGGATAGTAGATCTCGCTTCCAAGCATGGCTCGTTTCCAGCGCTCAGGAGGGGGGGGGGGTGGGTTGAACCCCTAGCAACTTCGTTTCTTTTCAACGAACATGAATAAAATACTGCTGTTGCCCAGTTCGGCGATAGAAAAATCGTCGTAGCGTTTGCCGGTGAACAGTACCTTTAATTCAAGAGAACAGTTGAAATCGCACGGCTTTAGGTCGAACTGATAAAGTAGGACTGAACTCACGTCTCCTTATTGTGCCCGATAATACGGCCAGCTGGGCTCTGGCATTGTGATGAGCACTTGTGATCTCCTTATATTTGTTCACTACCATCCATTTGTCGATCTGGCCCTCGAGAGACAGGCAATAGAAACCGACAGAGACGGCTTTGTACTTTGGATAGAGCAGCTCAGAAGCAGAGATTTATTGTCATGATGATTATCTGTTTGAGCACACGTAATTGCTCATGGCAGATTTCGGGCTCCTTTTCATTTCCATGCATTCGAAGCCGACGTTTGTATGTTTCGGCTCGGTGTACACGACTACTCATATTTATGGGGGACTGGCTGCGCTCTCAAGGCAGCGTTCATACTTCGCGACAGCAGCGGCGATCGCAGCGACCTCGGCGATCGCCGCGATCGTCGGTACATGGAACAGCGCGCCCTAACGTTATTACTTAGACCACTCTGAAGGCTTTTAGGAAGAAGCGACTCAATTCATGCTTTTTTCCTTTAACTGCAATTTTCTTAGGTAGTGAAGCTTGCTATAACACTAAGAAAGGTGAACCCATCCTAATGGCTTCTGTTTTCTGTTTTCTTTCTTGCGTGAGAGCTTCATTTAGGGAAGGTTTTATTTGTTTTTTTTTCATTCATCGGGCTTATACATGAGGTTATGAAGTTTTCACCTCCTGATGTTGCGTAAAATGTTTAGTGTTTTGGTTCCTATGTGAGTTTCTTTCTGTTTCTTTTTTTTTCTTCGTTGTTTGAACCCGACTTGTAAGATATAAATGTTTTGGAAGTTGGAACAGTTCAGACGATAGGAACTTTTAAGGCGCTCGTATAAATTGAAACAATAAAAACAAAAGAAACAAAAAGAAGCTCACCCAGGAAATGGAGTTGGCCTTATCCCGACCTTAAAATAAGTGCAATTTCCTTACCTCATATTCCAGATCCGCTCATGTATAGAAAGTCGTAAGTTATCAGTTAGTAGCCATTATTAAGAGAAAAGGTCTCACAAGTTGGATTTCCTTATTTATCAAGTGAGTGGTCCATATTAGCCTTGGGGGGCGCTCTGCCACGTACCGAATCGGGGCGATCGCCGCTGCTGTCGCGAAGTATAAACGCTGCCTCACAGGCTCCTACAAAGAGGCAAGGTCAAAGAAATACCCTTTTCATCATTCCTTTTCGGGCGTAAATCGGTCAACAATAGGTGCAGGAATGTCGGTCTCGCGGTCAGGGTACAGCATCGTTGTGCGAAACCCATAGGGGGGGGCGTACTTGGCCGCTGGGTAGGGGGTCGTAATCTCAAGGGTCACTCAGCGCCGGGCAATGCTTTGACATTTCGGTTGATAGTGGGCGTGGAGCTATGGAAGCCAAGATGTTCAAAAAAATGAAAATCATTATGAGTCTTTACATATTTGACTGCTCCATTTAACAGCCCCCTTTTCATGCGAAATCCCCAACACGGGATCGCACTTGGCCGCGGGGGACGGGGGGAGTATCGCAAAAGTAGGTGCTCGCTAAGCATCAAACAGTACAAAAGTGTCATTGCGGTTTGATGGGACGGAAGGAAAGCTGCAGAAGACCCGGATGTAAGGAAAACTACGAAATGAATAAATTGGGTTAGCAATATAGCAAGAATAGCAAGAATAAATAAGTAAATGAATACCAATTAATAGCGTGAACTCGGGAGTACGTAGAGACTAAGTTATACGTCTCAAACAGATTCGTGCATATTGTCCTTTCCAAACCCTAAGCAAACATCTGCTTGCATGGACAAAAGAACCTGATCAGAATTCACACCTTTCCACTACCTGTGCGTAGGAGCGTAATGCACGGCGCACACTCGGACCAAATCGATTAGTTATAACCGAGCTCCTCTTTGAGTCATTTCAAGAAAAATATGTGTTTTGAAGGCACACTAAAGTTTCCGGAGGTGTGTCCTGACAATGGCATACAGGGAGTCGAACTTTTGGGTAGCTCAGAGGGTAGCTTTTGCTAACCCATCTGAAATATCTCCTGATCTAGCGGGTCTTCAGGAAAACTGTAAAGGCTTGTTGGAAAGGGAAAGGTTAGGGCGCTCTGAAGGCGGTTTTGGTTCTGATGAAATTGCGTTCAAATCAAGTAATCCTCGTGTGGAGCATAAAGCCCCGCTAGCGATTTACCCCTAGACCATCCGAAACCCATCCGAAATATTTCACGAACGGGGATACATTTAGATGCAACTAGGTAGAAAACGCAACAGTAGGAACATCCCCTTGCATGCTGCTAACCATTCATCAAAAGCTGCGCATCTGAAAGTGATATAACCCCCCGAAAAGACCCCAGGACGTTGGCAGGCCCAACAACCGCGCTCCAATGATGTTTTTCCAATGAAAGCGGTCGCAACGTTGCGATCGATAACAGCCGAGTATAGATCGATGTACTGCCGCCTGGTTATCCATTCTTTCATCTATTTCTTGTATTTTTTTGGGTTTTTCATATTTCGCTTTGTTGTGTCGTATGCTTCCATGATTTCCCCGTCACCATTCATTGAATGCACATCTGGGGCCTGACACACTGCCTTGGGGCTGTTTTTTTCACCAATGTAGCTTATCAATGATCACCATTAGTCGCTGTTTTGATTGTGTTCCTTGTTGCAAGTTGCATGTCATACATGGTTGTCGAAGGACAAGTTTTATTTTGAATCCTAAGACAAAATCGTAGGCAACGCGAGGCTGTTGTTCAGCCTCGTATTGCATGAGGCTGAAACAGCCTCTTACTGCTTGAATTACAGTCCGCCTTTCGAAAGTCCGGATTCCATTTGAGGAGCCATTTCGTGTGAACATGCATCTGGTTGTCAGTTAGAGCGGGAGGGGAGGGGGTCGTCACTGGACCCTCTTCGAGGGGTGGGGGGGGGGGGCGGGGAGGTTAGGTCGTACTCACACCGCCATTTCGCCCATATCCATGCTGTGCCCTGTGAACATGGGGCCTCCCTCGGCCACAACTTTTTCGTTCTTCCTTCTTTGGACTACTGAACCGATCCATTCACATGCTGTTTCAAGAACACCATTATTCGTAACTATTGGTCTAACACAGATAAATTTTGGCAACCCACTTTCTTTATTATGACGCCCGATTCGGAATCCAGCGCTGATTTTGACACTAGCGTTTTTTCATTTTCTCCAGTTTTTCTTTTGTGGGTATGTCGACGTACGTGCATAGGTAAGTAGCTAGAGGTACCACCTCCCAATAAATACGGAGACCCTTGGCCATAGCCCCACTGCTTCTTGAGATGATCTAATAGCTGCTCTATTTCTGCAGGAGTCTTTCTCATGTGCCTCATCCTCGCTCTTCCACCTCCGTGCCCATCCTTCGGCATTTGCAGTGTTTCGCGTAGCCTGCAGGAAGAACCTGAGGACTAAAACATTTGCCTTAACAATCGCTCGTTTGTTAGCGATTCATATTTCCATAGTTTCTTGCAATCGGCTAATATTGATGGTTACGTCGGATTCTTGATAGATTGTACTGTAAACCTGAAGAAGGGCTCGGGCCCGAAGCGTCGTCAGTAAAACCTTGAAGTGTCATCGAATAAGAAAACGCGAATATTATCCATTGAAAGGTAAAAAAAAACCCCGTTTGTCTAAAATTTCCCGCGTCCTACTGACACTGAGAAGCCATCATGCAAGCTCATTGAAAGCTGTAGTACTATATTTCGAATATAGCCTGCGCATATAATATGAATCGCTCTTACCGCGCTGCCAAAGATGGTTTCTGAATGGTGATAAAGCCTTCCAAAAATACTATGTGAATGCGACGGCCAGCGATAAGTGCAACGCAGCCAGCCCAGCACGCCGAATGCCTCGACTTCTTTTTCGAACTTTAGCGTTCTCTTCACTAACGCATTGCACGCTATTGACTTTGCAAGCGACCTTTTGATGTAGTATTATTACAAAAGTCCATTGCAATGCTTGCTCTTTTCTCAACTTGCTTCTTCTATTCTGTTCTATTGACACATTTTCATTGCGATTTTCATTTTGCGTTTTTTCTGCTATGGACTTCCTTCTTGAACAGCCGTATAGGGAAGTAGGAGTGTGTTGGTCGTACCAACCCCAGCTTTCCGCTTCGTTACGCTTGACCATGCTGTGAAGCCCCCGTGCACACGAGCGCGCGTAAGTATAGACCTAATGCGGATCGTACTGTACCCAGTTTTCAAGCAGTATGTGGGGCAGTGTGCACCACTCCACCTCGTGAATATGTAACCCTTTTAGACCTTCGGCGCTCTCACAATCACGCTTATTGACTCTGAAAACCGAATTTAGAATCGACACGTTTTTTTTCAGAAACACCAAATTCCATATCTCGACGACGTGAATGACTATGGAATCACCTACGTGGTTACAGCAGTAATGATGCTCCGCTAAACACACGTGTATATGAACTCGAAACACTAGTTTGAATCTTTATAAAAAAAATGCTAGCATCTTCCACCTCATGCACAATAAATACTACACAATACATAACCTCGAAGGACTAAAAGGCAATTCCCGTGATTAGCTATTTTGGATAGTAGGTGTTCAGGTATAAGTCAGTAATCGATAAGAGACTGCTCAGTGAAGAAAAGCGTAACTTCAAGAAGACGAACAGAACCTCTCCTCGAGTCATACAGGCTCATTGCACGAGTTTTGCAAACTTGCTCGCAACTCGACACCCTGTCGTCTCTGTGCGGTCCCTAATTCACAATATATCCTTGCATTTTCCAGAACTAAATGTCATCTAAAACTATAAAAAACAAAAACAGTGAAACAAACAAAAGCTTCCTCTGTGCATGAAATCAGATGCAGGAGGCAATGCACAACGAGCCTTTGGACCGTTACGATTGCATCACTGCTGAATTTGAAGACACATAGTACGCTCACACATATTGAGGGTGTATGTGACTAGCAGCCCCCCTGCTGTCGAAGCATAGTGGTTTTCCCGTTCAAACATGCGCAGGAATCGAGATACAGGACCGTGAAACACGCTAAATCGTCCATGCTCCGCCCAATGTCTTTTTGCGGCGCAGATTCTCGACCTTCATAACATCCGTCGTAAGCGCGCGTGTCGCGTGCGGCTCCTTGGCACTTTGCCAAGCCCTTTCATTGCGCTTTAAAATACAAGTAAAACGCAATTTCCTGATGCGGATAACATTGGAGGTGCTGCAAAATAAGAATAGAAGATGAGGACGAGGGTCAGAACTTAAAAGCAACTGTGCCACTTCTGCAACATACCTCAGAGGCCGCGTATTTCCACGAAACATGAAAATAAAAACGGCATACTCGTTCGTTTAATACAACGAGAAACGCAAAACGCAATTTCCTGATGAGAATAAAATTTTAGGTGTTGCTCATGCTTCAAAATCCATGTACAAGGAGATCAAGATGACACAGGCTAGAAATGAAGCACAACGATATAAATGTAAACAAAACAAAAATGAAAAAATCAAGGAAAGGCAAATTAGATAAATTGGCCTGTAAATTTCTACGATCCGGCGCGAATCCGGCGCCAAGCCCACAGAAATACTTAGAACAAACGAGTGGGACGCTTAGGCTGCTTTTATTCTCATGTCTTGTGGGAATGCGCGGCCTCTGATGGATACTGCAGATGCAGCCGAGTAGCTCTTGAGTTCTGGCCCTCGTCATCATGTTCGTTCTTATTTTGTAGCACCACCAATGTTATCTGCATCAGGAATTCGCGTTTTACTTGTATTGCGTTTTACTTGTATTTGAGAGCGCAATTAAAGGACCTGGCAAAGTGCCAAGGAGCCGCAAGCGACACGCGCGCTTACGACGGATGTTATGAAGGACGGGAATCTGCGCCGCAAAAGGTATAAGGCGGAACATGGAGGAATTAGCGTGTTTCACGGTCCTGTATCTCCATTCCTGGGCATGTTTGGGCGGAGGGACCACGACACATCGACAGCTGGGGGACTGATAATCTCATACACCCTCAACATGTTTCAGCGTACCATGTGTCTTTAAGCGGCATTCAAACGCTCTCAAGCAGCCTTAAACAGTAAACTGCTATAGAACTTTTGCTTTCAAAGAAGTAACCAGAGGAAGCAGAACAATTTGTGAGCTTGCAAAAAGTCGACAAGCTGAGATTCTCTGAGCTGAGCATACGAAATCGTCTTGCGACATCACAGGCAACAGAATTCGTATACGTATTTATTGTGTAAGTCGTTGTTTTGCCCAGGGGCTACGCGTTTGTGTGTGCTTCATGTCGCCCTTTCGAGTGTCAAAAAAGGTACACTCTATGCGAGTGCGGACTTGTGTGCTAAATGTACGGTGGCATTTCGCCAATAACTTGACCGCGGGAACTGCCTTTAATAGCAGAGAGTGACATACAAGCAAACAGCTTGAAATTAGGCGGAACGGACTGCAGCAAGACAATGGGTCGAAAAACGAGAATAAATCCCAACCATACTAAGAAGAAGTAGATTTGGATACTACCATAAGAACCAATCTTTTATAGTCAGCCACCTGTAGCTCCAAAGAGTTAAGGAGTGTTCTCAATTCAATATTACGTCGTTCTAGCGTTTCCCTCTCAAGCCGCATCTCTCGCATTTTCTCGGCTCGCTTCTGGCGGGAGCGCTGTGATGCAAGATTGTTTTTGTCGCGTCTTATTCTGTATTCACTCGAGGCACGTGCAGCTGCTCGGTCGACCGGAAACGATGAATCGCTTGACACCAGGAAAGTAGCGGTACCTTAAAATGACACTAAAACAGGCGGCTCCACAACTGAACTCATGTACCACAAACACTTGGTACTGTGTGTGGTACCAATAAAATCAGTGTTTCTCATTACAAAACAACAACCGCATTGTTTGTACAATAAACACTGAAAAAGAAACTTTGTGAGTCTCCCTGGTACTGGTGGCAATTCAGGCACGACTGCGATAGGTGGAAAACCTAAGTCAACAGTTGGGGGATTTTTTTGGGGAATTCTCCTCAACTGTGGTCGACAAGAAATAACACAGTAGACAAGGAAGTAATAGAACAGGAGATGTGTTTAATTGGGTAGGGTATTGTTTTTTTTCTAATGGCAACTGCGATAAACTTGTCTGTCACCAAAAGCATGTATAGGCAAGGTACAGCATCGTTCAGTGAAACACATAGGGGAGGGGGCTCGTACTTTTTCTCTGGGGAGGGGGAGATGTATGTGCTTTCTGTATTCTACAGAATGAACCTCACTTGTTTGCCTCTACCATGATATCAATGTTGTTCACCATTTGTACCTTCACTTCCTCCCAGCTAGGAGTATGGTTCAGTTTGTTGTGACGCGGTTCGATGATTAAACATTCGACGACGAAACCCTCGACCGGCAGAAGCAGGATGGAAGGAGTAGGAACAAGTGGCGACCACGGCAACCAAGTTACGGACTAAGAACAGAAGATGTATGCTCCAACAGACAACTCAACATTGAACTTCGTCGACGCTTCTATTCTCAGTAAGTTGGGGCTTCCACATTCGATGGCAACATTCTCGACTATCCGGAATTTTCCGCGAGGTTCTCGACGTTGGTAGGAATCAAAACCCAACTTGATGACACGACAAAAGTTTCTCTCCTCAAATCTTGTCTTCGCGGTCGTGCTCTGCAATCCATTCAAAGTCTGTCCATGACACCGTGGAACTAAAATAGCCCTGGATATCCTAGCAACTCACTACGATCAGGGTTACCATAAAACACATCCTCTCCACAAAGTTGTCCCAGTTACCCAATTGCGACCCAGAAGGACGCAACCTACAGACTTTATATGTACAATCAAATGTTCGCATTGGTTCGAAAGTTCACCGACGGACAGGACGATTCTTCTGAAACAGGTTTGGGAGCGATTCTCCTCAACAAGCTACCTGCCAGAGTAAGAAGCCAAATCTACGACAAGACCTCTGATTGTCATAATCTCTCACCAAGTGAACTGCTTCACTTGCTTACTGACATAGTACGCAAGGAAGCTACACTCTTCGAAATAGACTACTATGCTCGCCCAAACCATTATACCCCTTACTACTCTTCTACCGACGGATTTCAAGCCGTACCACGATCAGTACCCCAAATATCACCCACAGAGCGATGTCAAGGACAAAGATGTGCCCTTATTGTCAAAACCCTAACCACCGTTCGTTCACGTGTGATGCGTTCCCAACAGCAAATGAGCGGAGCCGTCAAGCTAAACGGTTGCACTCTTGCTACAACTGTTTGTCAAGTCAACACACACTTAGCGACTGTGGCTCCAAACAGTCCTGCAAGTTTTGCGCAAGACGCCACCACTCTTCCTTATGCTCCGCTCAGTCAAGTTACGAAGGAGAACGTTCAAAAGGAAGAACCCTATCTCATCAGGGAATACCTCACCTGACTGAAACCCACCAACATAATGTAGCTACAGTAACAAATAAGACCGACCATTCCTGCCATTCAGCAAAGAGTGACACAATCCATATCAGCCTCACACCGACAACAACAAAAAGACTGCCTACACAAGCGAAGCTGATGTGCACTCCAGTACGCTTGTTCAACCCATCAAGCACCTCGTGAGCTACGATCGTGACAGCATTCTTTGACTCAGGTTCCAGTGAATCGTACATCACAGATGACGTAGTGGAGAAAATGGGTTTTCCAAATCTATCATCGGAGCATATATCAGTATCAACTTTCGGTACAACTGCTCCTCTACAACTCCAATCCCGCAACCACATCATCGGCATCAGCACAGAGGAAGGAGATAGAAAACTTCATGTGAAATCGCTGCCCACTCTAACTGCACAATTGAGACACGCGCATACAGTTCCTGATTCGCAGAGTGATGATGTCACAATATCCTCGTGCAGACCTTCTATATTGATCGGCAACGACTACTTCTGGGATATGGCGCTCTCAGATGACTTCTACTACGAAATACTCACAAATGGCTACCGTTTGCTTCATAGAACCCTGGGCAACATTGTTGTTGGGAAAACTCTCCACATCAGGAATATACCGACTCACACCACCCTTGGTAATGTTGTTGTTGGAAAAGCCTTCAACCTCGAAACAGTAACCACCCACACCACCCCTCGCGCAAACGACAAGCGCTCCAAACCAATGCACCAAGACGACCTGTCCAACCTTGTCCACAATTTATGGAAATCGGATGAAGATGAAATAACTGACGATTCAGCTCAGGATGATGATGATGATGATGATGATGCTTATCTTCAAGTCTTCAATAACACTAGATCCAATCCATCTCGTTCGCCCGACAACTTTCCTAGATCAACTGATAAAAAGGCCACTCCTACGAAGAAGAAAGGTTTGCTAATGAAACCTTCTCAAGCTCAAGAAATGAATCAGCCAGGAAACCTGCCACACCAATCCATACAAGACCTATCGCTGAGCTTCTCATGAATCCAAAAGCGAGAAGTCCGATTAAGAAACGCGAACCACCGTCAGAAAGTGAAAACCCGGTAAGGAGTCTCCCCACCAAGTTAAGGAGTGAAAGTTGCATCCCAAAGTTAGAGAACGAACAAAAACTCGAAACCACATCAACAATGGAGACGAAGAAGGAAACTACCTTACGAAACCACTAACTAAATCAAAGGTCATCGTATCCCCAAAGAATCATACGTTGAAGCCAAAAGGACAGAACCGAATACGAAGTCCTCTACCTTATCGATGAACAAAGTTCATGTGAAGCGTCCGAAGAAGCCGAAAAGCGAACACTCTGCTGTGAAATCTCCTGCTCGATCAAAGAAGCACTGCTCCATCACTCCAGACACCGTCTCCATCAAGCCATGCACGCGGAAACAAGGAGTTTCAGTCACGCAACAGACACGAAATCGAAATCGCGACACCACCGCTATTACCAAGAAGACCGATAACGAAGTCAACGATCTCCATGTAAAAGCCTAGTGATAATTTGTATTGCAACTGTCCAGCTTTCTATCTCGCTATTTTTTCTTGTCCTGCTGGGAGTTTCTGTATTCCACAGAATGAACCTCACTTGTTTGCCTCTACCATGATATCAATGTTGTTCACCATTTGTACCTTCACTTCCTCCCAGCTAGGAGTATGGTTCAGTTTGTTGTGACGCGGTTCGATGAATAAACATCCGACAACGAAACCCTCGACCGGCAGAAGCAAGGAATGGAAGGAGTAGGAACATGTGCCTTTGCAAGAAATTCGTCGCGTTGGTCCCAGTTGTTGACTTTTTGCGTGATTTTTCCTTTTCCTGTTTTTCCTGCACTATATACCCCTCCCCCGCATCAGCAAAATTTTAGGGAAAAAGTAGGAAAATTTTCGGGAAATTCGGAAAGTGATAGGAAGTTGGGGAAATTCTCCCGTTCACACTGGCTATACACCCCCCGCTACCCCGCTCGACGGAAAATTCTTGGGTGAGAAACTAAAATGGCGGAAATTTGTAGGTGGGTGTTGGGGTGGAAGGGGGCAAGTCATATTGATACCCTCTCTCGGAAGGGGGGGGGGGTCGCACCTACACCACCACATCACACATCACGATGCTGTACCCTGTCTATAGGGCATGGCTAATGCCGTTTGGACTCCAGAACTCTCGTCTTCGAGCTTATTTTAAAAGTGACAAGATCACCAAATCAGCTAAAAACTTGTATATAGGGGTAATTCAACATCCTGATCACGAATATGACATTCATTTTTGGCGCTGGCGCTAACGGATGACACTAAGATTACCTGCGCTCTGCTAAGGCTGAGCCCAGGAAGTAATCGTATGTCTCTCTGTCCTCTCTTGGCGCCAGCGCCAAGAATGAGTGTCATACTCGTAATCAGGATGTTGAATTACCCTCATATACAAGTTTTTAGTGGATCTGGTGACTTAGGCAATTTAGAAATGAGCTCGAAAACGAAATTTCTAGAGTCCAAACGGCATTAGCCACAGGGCATTACTTATTCATATTTCACCACATTACAGAATAAAAACAAGCGGACGTCATACGAAAACAAGGATTTATGGAGGTCCGACATCATGTGACGATTCCCGTTATATTCGAGTATATAATCGAAAAATCCAAGCGAAGTTTCAATGTATTGATTGCTCTTCTCGTTTAGTGTTAAGGACCTGAGATAAGCATTTTCCTTAGAAAGGGTGAAGCTGCCGCCCGCTGCTTCCAAGAGAAAATTCAATTTTTAAGAAAGAACTCACCACTAGAACAGTTGCGACGTCGAGTATTTTCTTCAGTGCTCACAACGAGATTCGGAAAAAACTCCTTGACAGCATCTGTGTCCTGAGACGACGAATAATCGCAGGAATTAGAATAATCTCCACTTCTGGAGGATGGCTGTGGTACTGTAAGGTCGGTAGCATTGCTGATGCAGGGGGTGCCATGGAGATATGCGTCCAGTGTGCTGATGTCGCAGTCAAATGCAGAGTCTATATCGTTAAATTCAACGGGATAGTTGTCGCTCGGAGAGCAGATCGCATAAATATCGTGGGAATATGGAGGAGTCTCTGATCTGTTGAAGTCTTTGTGCGACCGGTTCACAATATCAAACTGCAGGTTATGATACGGATCACAGTCTGGCGCCACATTGTCTGAAAATTGCTACTTTTTAAGTGGAACGTATGTGAAGCAACAATAGCAAACGTCTTTGCAGTGTTACTCATCAATCAGCAGCGAGGATCCTTTCAAGGGGAAGACCCAGGTCACAGTGGTCATTAGTGATGAAACCTACACATGCCTTCAAATGCTTTTTTTTAACGGTCATCTCAAATCTGCTTTCGAAGTTTGTCAAGTTTTCCCTGAATAAAGTTACGCAGGCGCTTTCCCTCACGCTGCTCTACATGTCAGCATCTGGAGACGTGCCTATATCGGTGGGTGGAGAAGCTCTGTCGTGGCGTCAGGGAACAATGTAGCGTCTCTGCATCACAGGCAAGAGATCTGTTTTTCAAAAGACTTCTAGGAAAGCTTTCAGCATTGCTATAACGTCAGTGTTTTCCCAGCTAGGCCTGTGCAAGTGATTTGCGGGCAATTCCCAAGATGCTGAACGCGCTGGTTCCTAAAAACCTTCACCATACCGTGTCGGCGCTCATAACGCACTCCCCAAAAGTTTTTGCGCACGGTGAGTGCCAAAGCGTGCAGGAACTCAAACTATCCAAAAGCATTTCTTGTCAAGTTAAGAATTTTGCCTAACTTCGAGAAGTGGTTGAACGGCCGATGAAATCCCACGACCCTCCGACTCAAACATCACCCAGGTGACCATCGGCGACCGGTCTTTGGGTGGAATTCGGTTATTCTTATCAGGAAACATTTGTATTGTGTAACTTGAAATTCTAGGGATGACTGAATTGCAGGGTCATGGCCGCGGGCACTCCACCTCCCAACGGTGCTCCTCCACAACATCACAGTCCAAGTGACTGTGTGGGTGCCGCTCAGTATGAATACTGCCGTTGCAGAGTGCACCGACAGAAAGTGAAGCGCCCCTGGCCATGATCGCGCAATCGACAGTATTCGATTTTTTCGCGTTTTAGTCGCTCGAGCGATTGGTCGCGCGATCGAAACAATTTTGGGCACTCCAACGTCAAATGGTGTACCGCCACAACGGCAGAATTCAATGTGCACTATGTGACGCGGCCCGGAATTCTGCCGTTGCGGCGATACAGGATCTGGGCGCTCGTGATCGTGATCGCGCGATCGAAACTACTAAATCGTGAACTGTGAATACGGGCTAAGACTTCCTTCTGGCACAAAAACGTTTTGTTGTGTGAGGGCCTCGGCAATCCTTCGTAAAACAACGCGCAAGTTTGAGCAGATTTAGAAAGCAGATATGAAAACAGCGCTAGAAGTGTAGTCTCAAAACAAATGGCGACATCAAATGGGAACCTTCCTTCACTTGCCCGAAGTTTGGGATTTGTACAGTGCTTACACCACGGAAGCGCCCGATATGTGCACCATAAGGGGTGAACGAGCGATGTACACTGTAGTTCGCTGCGGACAGTTGAGCGTGTCAGGCAGTAGTGTGCCACCCCATCAAAGCCGTTCTCTCAAAAACGCAGAGGAAAAACTCTGGGAAGGAAAAAGGAATTTTATCAACACGGTGTCTGAATTTGTGATTACGGTAGGCGCACCTTTTGTGCGTCGTGGTTTCGCATCACGAAAATTGCGTCACTCGTGTTTTTTACGCGTTTCACCTCGCGAAATGAATTGAATTAAATGTATATAACTCCAATGAGTAAACTGTAATGAAGGAGAGCAGAATTATCTAGAGGCATTAGCAATGCCTGCCGCCCCAACTAAGAACAAGTGAGTGGCCTCCGTCGGAGGACATCTAGCAAGTAAAGGCGGACCGACTGAGGAGGAGTTAGAACTAGCACTTTGAGCGGCTATAGCAGCCTCCACGCTCACAATAGAGTCGCGAAAGGTGAACAGTCTTCTAGCTTGGAGGCTAGACTACTTGCACAGCAAAGGCGACCACGAGCCACTTTGATCGCGGGGGCTGTCTTTAAGTCACGGTCATTCGGTATGACTTGTCTGACGGGTCTAACACATGAGGCACCCGTCACAAAAAGTTTTCCCAACAGCCGAGAAGGTGGAGAAGCATGGCAGTTATCAGTTAGGTGGAGCCTAGAGAGGTTGCCAACTTACTGGTTGGATAGAGTCGCGAAAGGTGAACAGTCTTCTAGCTTGGAGGCTAGACTACTTGCACAGCAAAGGCGACCACGAGCCACTTTGATCGCGGGGGCTGTCTTTAAGTCACGGTCATTCGGTATGACTTGTCTGGCGGGTCTAACACATGAGGCACCCGTCACAAAAAGTTTTCCCAACAGCCGAGAAGGTGGAGAAGCATGGCAGTTATCAGTTAGGTGGAGCCTAGAGAGGTTGCCAACTTACTGGTGGTTACGTTCGCCTGCGCCTTGAGTAAGCAGTCGTCATTCTGCGCTGGTGGCCGACCTATACAATGCCCACCTCCGGATTAAATAACTCTTGCTTGGAAGCGCTGATGCAAAAACTACCCTCTGCCATGGCAAGCGATATCCTTCCTTAAGAAAACGCACGTTTTAGCTCCCTCGACTACGGCGTAGCGGCCTTACAGGAATTCATAATGTGGGATACATAGAAAAGTGCTTCGATCTCGAGGGACTTTTAAGCTTTGAAAACTTCTACGAAATCATGATACACCTATTTGCAGAAACCACAGAGGACAGCCTCCACTGATAAGGGATGAAAACTTTCAGTTTGCGTTCTGATCTTTTTCTAGAACAATTCAATCAAGTAGTCGCAGACTTTTCGTCCAACCTAATATTTGTTTGTTACCAATAAAGTTTTGGTCGGCAGAAGGCAGTGACCTTGGTAGTGGGGACAGCAGCGATACTCAGGTGTTCCACAGCCATTACATGATAAAAAATTCATTCATGATTCTTGTTGTGCAGAACACCTGAAGAGACCCAGGCAAGTTACAGGTTCAGAAGTGGGGAGCGGGCAGTGACAACAAATACGGTGGCCGCCCACAACGACGCCAAGGATTAATGAACAAAAGGAACACGGTGTACGCTCGAACCTTTCTTAACAGCAGGAATTGCACGGAGAAACCGTATCTAGTAATTTCACCTTTCCAACACCTCTGCGTGAGGATTGGATGCATTGCGCGATATAGAGGTGATGTCAATGCGCCGAATGAACTTCCCTTTCCAGATAACTTTGACGAAACGATCTGTTCTAAAAGCATTTTGAAGTCTCCAAACGAATCAGTAGGTGCCCCCCCCCGCCCCCAACCGAAAAGGATCCTGGTGCAACCCCCTCCCAGCTCTGAGTGTTGCAGGATTATATACGTTAACGATTTGCAAAAGCTTGCGGCTGCGTTGAGTTCCCAGCGCAGAGTGGCGCTGGAGCACACACGTTGAGATGGTGGAAATTGTGGAGCTTTTTCTGGGGGTTTTTCCGTCGCGCCCAGCATCACCAAATATTAGCGATCAGCACTGAAGACACGTGCAGCGGGCTAGATCACGAAGATGGATGCAAATATCCAATGTACAATACTGGATGCCAAGTTGTAACCCAGCAGAAAGTGCTTTAAGCAGTCATGCATGAGGTGAGAAACATGCTGTTGTCTGTGTTTTCCAGGCCAACAATTGCCCACACTACTTCAAAGGAGTTTGTCACGAACTCGCTTTCGTCACGGCAACCGGAACCTACGCACGATCCGGACAATGGATCTCCTTTCGACGCATGGTACAATAGGTGTGAAGGCATCATTACACAGGATAGAGCCACCCTCGACGAAGCAGCCAGACCACGGCTCACCATCTCGAAGCTAGGCGTTATTGCATTCGCTCCTTTCACGAACCATATCCTAGAGAGGTAAGCTGCTGAAATATCTCTCGCAGAAACTGTGAAGACACTGCAGGAACTCCTCGGACGCTGTACTTCTCTTTTTGTCGCAACGCCTATAAGAAGACTCAGTGCAACGGCAAAAGTCTTCGCGACTACACAGGAGTGGTGAACAGACGTCATGAGATGGCCGAGTTCGTCACCATCACACCGGAAGAAATGAAATATCTCGTCTGGATTTGAGACATTGCTGCGCATGAATATACCTATATCCGCAGTCATGCACATAGCAAGCCGAAGAGTCCCCGGAACTGCACGCACAGAGAACTCAGCACGTGAATTCGACTACTTCTAGATATCAGACATGACCCCACACTACTAGGAATCACATTCTCCGCGCCAAGGTTATCTGAGGTCAATGCGGTTAATACAAAGCAGTGTCAGAACAAAGAACCGCCTTCACCATGCTTCCGTAATGGAGGACTTCACCGGACAAAAGAAAACCGCTATTATATGAGGAAACCTTGTCACACCTGCAAAAGCGGGACATAAGAAAGGGTTCTGTCAAAATCCAACTAGAAGCCGAATTCAAGAAAAAGCCGCCGACGTCAAACACGGTGGCTGGAGTTTCCTTTACTACCGCCAATGTGGATCCTGTCAGACGCATTTACCGAACTGTGATCAGTGGATGGTCAATGGATCCCCAATCCTTGACCTCCGTGCACCCTTTCTAGACCCCTTCTGCCACTTCCCGCATGGCCATTCAGATCTCCAGCTATCGTGAGGTAGTCATCTTCCCGAACCGATCTTATGGCCTCGTTCAGGGTCAGAGAGAACTCATAGTTTTCCGCCTCGTAGCAACCGGATTGTGGTGCGTACACGGTCAGTACTGTCCAGTACCCCTCATTCGTGTCCATTCTCACTCTCATGATCCGATCACTCATCCTGTTCACAGAGGTCCTTGAGGGACTCTGCCATCGCTTTGGCCACGATTCCGCTTGGTGTTTCCTCCACTGTAGAGGAGTTTGGCACCTTCTCCAATCTCGCGAGGCATTGCATCCTTCCATCGCGTTCCTGAAGGCATAGGATTTGGATACTTAGTAGAACTTTCAAACGACGCGATGGCGTGCCCTGGCAACAACTCTAGGGTGCACCTGCGTGACAGCTGCCAAGAATCTCTGAGATCCCGGTTAGGAAGGAACGAAACGAACCATCTGCGTTGGAAGGGCTTCAACACATGTTTGCGTTTCTCTCGTTTTAATTCGGAGGATATTTTGCACAAAGCCATGCATGTTGCGGCTGTATAGTCAGGAAAACCAGAAGCGGCTCTACTTCCTTTCCAGTGAAAAATCGTTCCTTAAAAAGCAGAGCTCTAGTGATGAAGGATAGGACCCTTGCGTAAAATGCGCACGCGTGCCCACATGTTCCCTGAGGGGGAACAGGAACCTGCAAAGCTGCGAGCAAGTTCGCATGTAAAAAGGTTTTAGCATCTTGTCTGAGAAATCACGAAATCGAGCTGCTTGATATTGGCACAGCAATTATGACCACAATCTACTGTAAGAAAAAACCCCCCCTGCAAAAAGAAAAAACTGGTCGGAGAGGCCTGGGGTCTTCCTACTCTCAAGATAGCTGGAAATATAAGTTCGAGAAGTTGTGATCATTGTTCGTCTGCTCGCGATATGAATAGCTGTTGCACTGTTCGAAGAATGGCTCTCTTACTCACAACCGGTAAAAACAGCTTTGTGAAATTTCGTTTGTAGTGTCGCAGAACTTCACAACCAATCGGATATTATACATTGTTGTAGTCCGAGATCAAATCAGTTCAAAAAATGAGTTCCTAGTGCATGTCCGCTCAACAGCCCACAATGTGTCAATGTCATGGTTACCAAAGGACAATACTCGTCCAAGCCGAAACGACCGAGCTGCATTTTCGCGAAAAGGTTCTGATACGCATCGACAGGGGAATCAGCGGCCGAGCAGGCGAATCGGTGTCTTCGTAAATGAAGCGCGATACATATCAATCCGAAGGGCCGGCGCTTCGCACGAGCCAAATGCTAGCTCCGCCCGCTCACACATTTTTCCCATGGGCGGTGTCAGCGAAATCGATGGAAGGCGGTCGTTTGGTGCGACTATATTGCTGTTTACGTGTTTTGGCGGGTAATGGTGCGGTCTACCAAGCTGGATATCTCGCCCAATCGGTGATCTATAAGGTTTTCGCAATCGATATCCTAGATAAGGCTGTGAAGCGAGTGCTAATGGCGCTCAACAAAGTTCCTAATGATACTTGTTATTAGGAAAAGGCATAATTTCGGAAAAGTTGCCCTAGTCGGAAGACATTGCCCTAACATGTCTTCGCGCCGGCGACAGAATGATCGCGCCAAACGACATACACCCAAATCGATACATCCAGCTCTTTTCACGTTAGGGCCAAACTCGCCGGTGTTCCCGCCAATGCGTTCGACGACTTTCCCAGTGTATGCGAACAGCAGGTGGATAGTTTGAGCCGTCCAAGGTTTTTATAATTCATTGGCCAACGTCCCAGCTTCCTCGCCTTCGTTAGGGCCTGAAGGAGTCCATAACAATAATTGTTCCCCCGAACGCCCCCACAAGAGCACAAGGCTATATCCTAGCCGCGATGACGCGAGATCGACCACCCAAGCTGCAGTACTACTAATAGTGAGCTTAAACCTCCACTCCGCGACCTCGACCTCACTGTAGATAAAAAACCACAGGTCGGCGAAGGGCGTAAATTCACGTGTTATGACTGCACATTCCTCTTTCCTGTTCATCTGGGGGTCTTTTGCTGAAATCCAAAGCGCTTCCAAAATTTTTCGCGCAGCGATCTCAGGCTCCTGTGCCAGGATGGACACGGTATGTTCAATGCATGTTGATGTCTCTGTTCAACAGTCGATCAATATAAAATTTACCAGAGAAAACCCTGTGGAAAACTGGCTGCCCTTCCTCAACATCCAAATCCAATTGATGGGGAACACGATGAGAACCAAATGATATCGCAAGCCGAGCAATAAGAATATACTTGTTCATTATGATTCGGCACACTCAGCAAGGACCATGTAAGCGGTCATTGGCAATGTGTTCAAAACTGCGAGCAAGGTCTCCTATTATGTTGCATTGGAACAAGAATCGCTCGATATAGCACGAAAGATTGATATCTAACGGTTATCCGGGGTCGCGACCACTACGTACTGGATCTTCCAGACAACGCGGGGTCACTAACGTGATATCTTCCGAAAAAGTACCATTTTGTTGGCCGTTTATCTCGGAATAAGTTAGCCGGGCGGTCCGTACGATTCTGCAGAGATGTGGTCTGCAAAAAGACGTTAGGCTGATAAAAAAAAACCCCGAACAACTTGAAACGCCTCCTCGTACGTAATCGTCTTTATGACTATTCGGTACCCCGGAATGTGTGGTTTGCCTCGCCGGTAGAGCAGGTGATTGCATGAAATCGGAGGTGACCTATTCAATTCGCTGCCTGGCATGTGATAGTGAATATGGGGGGGGGGGCCGTCCATTGCGCGTACGGGTTAAAGAACATTTGGAAGGCTTGCGAAGATCACAAGTCCCAAGGCCACTTTGTTGCCAACTGGTTGAGTATCATGGAGATGTCGAGTTCCAAGTAACCGTGGCCATCCTGACACAGGAGCCTGAGATCGCTGCGCGAAAAACCTTGGAAGCCCTTTGGATTTCAGCAAAAGATTAACAGATGAACAGGAAAGAGGAATGTGTAGTCATAACACGTGAACTCGCGCCCTTCACCGACTTCTGTGGTTTCTGATCTACAATGAGGTCGAGGTCGCGGAGTGGAGGTGTAAGCTCAGTATTAGCAGTACTGCAGCTTGGGTGGTCGATCTCGCGTCGCGGCTGAGATCAAGGTAAGCCACCTCACACTCATCGATATACCGTTATGTGGTTTGCTAGGATATCGAAATGGTCTTGTGTTCTTGTGGGAGCGTTCGGGGGAGCAATTTTAAATGTTTTGGACGCCTTCAGGCCCTGACGAAGGCGAGGAAGCCGAAACGTTGGCCAGTAAACTATAAAAATCTTGGACGGCTCAAACTATCCACCTGCTTGAAGATACAACAATGCCAAGATTAAGAAAAGGTCGATCCTGGTGGATTCGAATAGTTTTTTTCCGCCATTTTCCCGATTCGTCAGAATCGCAGACTGTGAACAATGCCTTAATAGGAAACAAAACCATCATTAGAGCAACTCAAAAAATGGTTCTCGAGCTGGTTATCTGTTCCCCACCGAGGGTATATTACACATGAAATTGTTAAGAAAGGCAGAAGAAACCTTCAAACCACCGATTGAGAGTAACAATAATAACTAGAAATGAAAGTCGTATCTATCATTCAACTTACCGATCATCTTCGACTTGGGCCCTGAAGAACAATTCAGCGCCATATCCGTCGAATTCACAATCAAATCGATGCTTAACTGATTCGCTAACAAGTCGCCTCGATAAGTAGGGCTAGAATTGTAAACCCTATATAAACCCCGCACAAAAATACGACGATTAGGCCTGACTTCAGAAAGGAACACACCTTCCCAGATCGTGCGTTGGCTTTGGTGTCTCCCTTACTTGTTGATCCACCGAAGATGCATGAACATGAATTGACGGTGATGACGCAGGCAGCACTGACAAAAAGGGGCTGTGAGCCCCATCGTGACGATAGGCCGTCGGCGGAGGACTGCATTCTAGAGACCATGTTGAACATTGTGATGAACAAACGATGAGATGATCTTCGGTTAGTTCGAAAGACAACACGTGCGCTTGAATCCAAGCGAAAAAGATCACCTGATGATCATATAAGTTGGATTGGAAATATATAGAAAATGATTTGACAATGGTGAAAAATGAGAACGTACCAGAAAGAGGAAGTTTTCTTAAGTGTACTGGCTTCTTTTGAGCTTGGAGTGGCTGGATCGCTTGGGACCACTTTTTGGTCCCGGTAACCTCAAATGTAAAACGTGATATGCGAGCTAAACGGTGTATGAGTTTATCTAGCACTGCTGCATCATAAGGATCCCGATATGAACAATAACATTTAGCACAGAGTTTTTCCGTTGTTTTGTGCATACATTGTTAGGTGGAGTACTTGATCAGTCTGAAAGCGAGCTACGGAACTATTACGGCTACGGAACTCGAGTGAGAAACGAATTTTCGTAAAAGACGTGAATATTGTGGGAGTAAGAGCGCGTTCAGACTTCGCGATCGCGCGATCGGATCGCTTGGATCGCGCTACTGAGGGTGAAATTACTGCGGGAGGGAGTCATGTTCGTTCATGTTGAACTCAACACAAACAAACAACAACAACAGTTCTGGGAAGGGAGCGATACTAATCATCACCATTTCTCACATCACAATGCTGTATGCTGCCTCCAATAGGCAGTTCCAAAAACGATATAAAAGTAAGTTCGACCTTTTTTGATGTCTTTTATTCCGTGTTCATATTCGCAATACTGACGTTTGCAGAAACCGTCGAAAGGAAAGGTTGTGTATAGACCTGGAGGATGGCAGAACAAACAAAGCAAACACAATGTGACAAAAGTAAAGTGAATATCTGGAGGACTGGCAAAATCGGGGAAGGGAGAGAAACAACATCACCCGCTGTTAAAAGTTCTGCGTGTCTTACTTTTGGAACAAGATGTTCAACACTCCGCTTGAACGTACTCAAATGCAAAATTCAGTATAAGAATTAGCATATTGTATATTTAGTACTATTTTACATAGGAAATAATAAATAACTCAAAGATATTTCGAAACGTTCTATAAAATTAGGAGGGCGTTATGTACACAAAGGAAGAAAGAAGGAAAAGAGAGAGAGCAGGATCACAAACATATACGCACATAACCCCCTCCCGTAGTAATTTCACCCTCAGTAGCGCGATCGGATCGCGCAATCCAAGCGTTCCGATCGGATCGCGCGATCCCACAATATTTTTTCAAGTATTAGAAAAAACGAAACTTCTGGAGATATTAAACAGAACAGAGTCATCAAAAAAATGAATGAGAAGAAACAGGCAAAAAGATGCTAGCTATTGTTCCACGGTGCAGAAGAACTCCCTACAGTCGTCATTTAGTGACTTGATTTGGGCGGCAAGGGACGCGACGCGGCTGCGGTGTGTTGCGAGCGCGGCGATCAGCTGTTTCCAGCCTACTTTAGCTGTTTCCTCCCTAGTTTACGCTGTTTTGGCTGCTTTTCCCACAACCTTTTCTTTTTTAGGTTAGTTGTTCTATCGTCTTTATGAAGTATGGACGAGGATGTTTTTTGTTCTGGGCAGTCGATGTTTTTGCGAATTTTTTCACTTTCGTATTTGACCAATTGTCTGCTTAACTGTTCAATTGTACGCAAAAACCAGAAAAATCTCAATCATAATTCTCCTTATGAAGACAAGAAACAACTAATCGTGAGAAAGTGTCAAAACAGCGTAAACTAGGGAAATGGCTAAAATAGGCTGAAAACAGGTTATCGCCACGCTCGCAACACACCGCAGCCGCGTCACCTTGCCGCCCTAAAGCCGCGTTCATACACAGCGCCTCCGTGGCCTCCGCGGACTTTCTTGTGGAGGCGGGGGGCACGCGTCGCGGCCAGTTATTTGGGAAGGCCGGCCATAAATCAATAATTTGGAAACTGGGTTCTGAAGTCGATTTAATCTTATTCTTCACTTTTACTCTTATTCTTTTCTAGTTTTTATTGAACTCTTGTCCTACTCACAATAGTGCGAACGTCTTGAGGGGCAAGGAAGAGGTGGAAGGATAATGTTCCATAGTATTTCATTAGTAATGTTAATATTTCATACGATATTTAATATTTTAAATACTTCATGTTTTCATTCGTATTAAATACATTGAGTTCGTCATTAAAGGCATTCGAAAGTATTACCGAATGGATCCGCCTCCCCTAACCTTCCGAATACTTAGCACTACACAAAAGTTCATGAGAACCGGAAAAAGTACAATAAAGAATAAAGGATAAAGTCATAAAGTCTTCGTCGTTGATCAGTCCCTTTGTGGGATGCGGAACGCATTCTACTTCCATTCAGAATCGTAGTGGCTTACTGAATGCGATGTGGCCTATACAATGACTTGCGGTGGCCAGCCGATGTACAAGTCAGTGTTTTATCCTCCCAGACGAATCTGGTACCAATTTACCGTCCCCGGAGAAAAGAGGGCCTGATTGGCCTGGGCGGGAGTCGACCCGGGATCTGAACCCGGCGCCGCGCGAGCGGTAAGCGCGCCACCTGTCACTCCACCACCTCCGCCTCAAAAGTACAATAAGAACTAGAAAAGAATTAGAATAAAGAGTAATATCAAATCGACTGGATACTATCATGGATGTGACACCCACAAACTACTCCTGTCATCGAAACATGGATGAGGACACGCTTGATTTCATTCAGAAATGTTCAGCTGTTCTTCTAGGCAAAATGAAGACCGCATATGGCGAAAAGGGGTCGCCGAAAGTTTATGAATCTCAACCATGGAATGCGACCATTCAGCTTAAAGACAGCTCCCGCGATAAAAGTCTCTATGGATAGCTGCTTTCCAATTATGAAACAGCAGCTGAGTAATCTCCCAAAGAAGAAAACAGGCAAGAAGCGTTTTCCAGAACAACATAAACAAAATCGCTCCCTCACAGTTACACTTCCCTGCTATCTCTCGTGGCAACCACTAGCTCACAAATCTCTCTATCACATCTCGCAAGTATTGCATATCATCTAGTGCAAAAGAAAGAATACAAAAAGAAAGCAACAAAAAAGCAGAGGAAAAACTCTGGGAAGGAAAAAGGAATTTTATCAACACGGTGTCTGGATTTGTGATTAACGGATAGCGGCACCTTGTGGCGTCGTGGTTTTGCATCACGAAAATTGCGTCACTCGTGTTTTTACGCGTTTCACCTCGCGAAATGGGTTGAATTGAATGTATATACCTCCAGGAGTAAACTGCAATGAAGGAGAGCGAAATTATCCAGGAGCATTAGCAAATGCCCGCCGCGCCCAACTAAGAACAAGACAAGAGAGATTTGGGAGTCCGTGTGAACGGGTGTTACAGTAACCCATTGTCATTGGCGTTACGGGGCAGATGTCAACCGAAATTTCTCTAGCTATGAGAATTAGACGACGAGGCAGTTATGACGTGTGTCGGCCGTCGCCGGGAGATGGGGCGTGTACGCTCGTCGTCTCTCCTCTCCTGCAAAGCCATCTCTCGTAAGGAGAAGACACGTGAAGTGATTTCAGCCACGAGAGGCTAAGATTGAATGAGAACACCTGAGGATTCACTATTTGTCCCTTATTTTTGTGTCAGTGGCGACTGGAGGGTGAATTTCAAGGTCAACAGGATTCAAAACTGAAAAAAAAGGGGAAAGGTGGACGGCCTTCAATAACAGGAATGATAGCTAGTCACGAAAACTACGCAAAGTGATAGGTAGGTAGTTCTCGACATGCGCTCTGAGACGACAATTTACTAAGCATTAGTCAGGAGCAGATCATTCTTATTGTTGGCTAGTATGCACTCCATTGTCTCTGCAAAACCTGAATGAAATGGGAGTGCTATAGAAGGTGCTATAGAAAGGATAACAACTGACTCCTACAGACCGTGTAATCGCGCAGTCCTCGCCCGAAAGTGCTGTGCTTTCCGGGATCGGAAAGATAGCCTGATAAATCATTTACATGCTGCAAGTGTCTCGACAGTCCCTACTTGCAACATCCATGTAGTTCGACAGTTCATACAAGGAATATTCAGAGGGTGTTTCGGAAGCTTTTACAAGCTAAATCTATGGGCAGACAGTCCTCCTGGATACGGTATGAATCATATATCCGCACTACTGTGCCGCAACTTATACTGGTTATAAAGTTCTCTGATAAATGCAGTGTGATGAATCGCATGGCAGAAACAAAACTCTTGGTCAATAGATCACCACCCCCTTTCATTCCCTCCCAGCTTCCGAACGAGAGAACAAATGCGCTGCATTTCCGTTGCTTTTGGCTTTTGGATCTGTAAACGGTTAAAAATGAATCGCATGGTGATTCCCACAATTCTTTTCCAACAAACACCAATTCCACTTCAAGAATAATACTTGAAGTAAGAAGCGAGAAGGAATGTGTTCCTTCTTATAGTTAAGATCTTCTTGATTTCCTATTTTTTTAATGAATGATTAGCATCGGAGAGTGACCTAACACGAGCAAAGCACGCAACAATCACGTGAACTGGTGATCGTCGGCAATCGGGATCGGTGGATGCCTTGCTGTCTACGCTCTAGCCTTTCTAAGCGGAGACGCAGCGTCGACGAGAGTGTGCGAGACGACCGACGACGCGACAAATTGCTGAGTCACCCATTGCCGCGGTTGACAAAAGCCCGTAGACCTTGTCATTGGAGCGCGATGTGGCATTAGAGCATGATCAATAAATCCTTCAAGAAATTGGCCTTCATTAAGGCAGAAACGAAGTGGGACCATTCTTGCACTGTTGATTTGGTTTTTACTACAAATGGAATTTAAAATTGTATTATCAAGAGTGGAATCTGAAGTTGTGTCACCTGGTGCGTAAACGATTCGACTGTGTTGGAAGTGATTTCTACCCAACATGATTCCGAATTTATGTAACTTGAGATGTAACACGCCATGAATACTTGAGGTGATTTTTGTGTCGTAAGATGAGGTTTTAACAACCCTGTTTATTCAGTAATGTAGTTTGGAAAATTGCTTGTGGCGGCTACAGATATGACCGGAGAGAGCTACAAACAATAACAACAAACAATATGTAACTCGAAATAAAAATAACTTTTCTCATCTCTGTTGTGCGTTTATCTAACAGTGATTTTGCATAGGAAGAGCGCAATTCATTAACAATCAGTGCCACTTGCACACAGATTTTACAAATGAGCGAA
The DNA here is from genome assembly GCA_036418165.1 of Cooperia oncophora. Taxonomy (NCBI): domain Eukaryota; kingdom Metazoa; phylum Nematoda; class Chromadorea; order Rhabditida; family Trichostrongylidae; genus Cooperia; species Cooperia oncophora. Next base: position 97,261 of record MU911922.1, on the reverse strand, counting down.
TCCACGATTACCCGTGAGTGGAAGTGGACGTTATGCTAGATCACTAATTATATTAAAGACAGAGGATTACAAACCAAAAAGGCCAAAAAACGCCAAGCGAGAGTAAATACAAGTTAAAAACAGTGGCAACACTAGAAAACCCATCAAGCATAACAAAAACGAAAAAAGAGTGAAATTCCTAAGGGTTAGCATTCACTGTACCCCATTTTTCACAGTCGAACCGTTCCCACACCATAAATTGCGCTCTTCCTATGCAAAACCACTGTGTTAGATAAACGCACGACTAGAGATGAAAAAGTTATTTTTATTTCGAGTTACATATTGTTTGTCGTTATTGTTTGTAGCTCTCTCCTGTCATATCTGTAGTCGCCACAAGCAATTTTCCAACCTACATAACTGAATAAACAAGGTTGTTGAAACCTCATCTTACGACACAAAAATCACCTTAAGTATTCATGGCGTGTTACATCTCAAGTTACATAAATTCGGAATCAGGTTAGGTAGAAATCACTTCCAACACAGTCGAACCGTTCACACACCAGGTAACGCAACTTCAGATTCCACTCTTGATAACACAATTTCAAATTCCATTTATAGCAGAAACCAAATCAACTCAAATCAACAGTGCATGGTCCCACTTCGTTTCTGCCTTACTGAAGGCCAATTTCTTAAAGGATTTATCGATCATGCTCTAATGCCACATCGCGCTCCAATGACAATGGGTTACTGTAACACCCGTTCACATGGACTCTCAAATCTCTCTTGTAAGAACAAGTGAGTGGCCTCCGTCAGGACATCTAGCAAGTAAAGGCGGTTCGACTGAGGAGGAGTTAGAACTAGCACTTTGAGCGGCTATAGCAGCCTCCACGCTCACAATAGAGTCGCGAAAGGTGAAAAGTCTTCTAGCTTGGAAGCTAGACTACTTGCACAGCAAAGGCGACCACGAGCCACTTTGATCGCGGGGGCTGTCTTTAATCATCGAGCTTGGCAATCTCGAACTATTGCCAGTTTTGGTCCTTATTGAATCCCTAATGCGAAATTTTGAATATAGGCATCAACTTGGGGATGAGCTGCACCTATTCCTTTTTTGTATCTGCCGTAATTTTGCCAGAGCGTAATCGACACTGTCCGAAAGGTAAACATTAGAGGTCTAAAATGTTGTTCAAACTGTTGCACCACTTCCTTTCCAACCCAACGTATTCAGTTTCACCATGAATCGGGACCTCTTGAACCTAATGTAGCGTATTCTGCAAAATGGTGTAGTGTGATGTTACACTCAACACCTCGTAACTTCAAAATAAAAAAAAGACATTCGGAAAAATCCTGAGCCTGGTCTTGCACTTTTTTTTTACTATATTCAGAACTGAATCGACTGCAGAGCGTGGTTGTCAACTTTGATTACGTCCCAGCGTCCCAGTCAAGGGGCCGCGGCGCGTGCGCTTCGCGCCCGGGAGAAATTCCGCGGAGGCCACGGAGACCGCGAGGCCGCGGAGGCCGTGGCCTCCGCGGAATTTCCAAGTCGATACGTACACTTGGCTTGTTCGAAAAATTCCGCAGGCCACGGAGGCGCGGTTGCATCCATTCCTACAGCACCAAGGGGGCCGGCGCTACACGTGTCGTGCCGGCCCCCTTGGCATTTTGCCAATCTTTGCTAATTCACGCTTTGCAATAGCGATTGGAACGCAAACCTCGCGCCGTGACTAGCATTAAAGAGGAAGAGAGGGTTGTTAAGTTGAATCCTTCTTAAGCGCGAACCCAATGAACAGGACGCGAACCAAAGAGGTGAGAGGCTCCCTTGAGTCCTAACTCTTTCTCAGCGCGATTTCGATGAACAAGACAAGTAGTACCCCCAACCAATGGCGCCAGCGACTTCCGTTTAGTTTTAGACCAACAATCTCATTTGTTAATGGTGCGCTCATCGCCAGAGTCCTATCGTTGTGTGATGTGTACCTGACTGATCTTGAATCATTTTATTCTTGTTTCTCAGCTGTTTTAGGTTCCATATTCCAAAGAAGGGTCTGTTTCCTCTCTCCGATCCATATATAACTGGTTTAGATAAACTTACTCTTTGCCATTCAGTGTCCTCTTCTAATCATTTGATTCTGATGGATAGAGATTACAGACACAATTATAATCAAACAGGAAATTTAAGCAATCGTTGCATTTCTTGATATACTTGATCAGTAGTCGTAAAACACTTAATTATTTGAGAAGAACAATCAACTGTGTACCTCTCCCCTCGAAACAGCATTGAATCTCAAAAGAAATGGAATCAATCCAGTGAACTACAAAAAACAAAATTCCGTAAATGACACATTTGCGGCTGCTAACAAGAAGCGAAGCGGAAGTAATTAATCATTACCAATGCAACTGGTGGGAGAACTTGGTTTCCTCTTTGTACTGAGTCAGCAGAGAGGCAAGATGTGCGCAATTATATAGGTTGGAAAGAAAGTCCTGTCACTATTGTGATTTTTTTCTTTTTATTTTCTAACTCAACATAGAAATAAAACTAATACAATAATATAATCGTAGCCACTACAGTGCTCCACCTAGATGGGCAACTCAGCTATCCCCTTCTCCCAGACTGAGGGAGGCATGCGAGTCGAAGAAGTAGGAACTTCTCGATGATGCCATCAAATTCGCTGAAGGTTTTCTTATCTAGGGAAGCCTGAGGGAGCGAACAAGTAGTAGTCGGAGGGGGGGTAGGTCTGGAGAATACGGTGGATGGGGAACGGTCTCCCAGCCTAGCCTCCTCAATTTGGCGGTGGGTCTCTTTAGCCACATGTGTCTGGAGTTATCATGCAGGAGGTGCACCGAAAGCTCGTCTCGGCCGGCTTTTCTCGAAGAAGCTTGTGCGAATTTCTGGAGTTGCGCCGCCGTAAACGGTGGCTGTAAACCGCATGGCCCTGCGGAAGCAGCTCGTGGTGCAGATGCCCTTCGAATCCCAGAAGCAGCAGAGGAGGCTTCTTGGAGTGCAGGTTCGATCTGGGTTGCGTAGCGCGGTCTTTCTCCTCGAGCGGAGCCACATGGCACGACGTAGGTTGGAATCATAGAGGACCCAGCTTTCATCTCCAGTCACCATATCTTCCAGAAACTCCTTCCGGTTACGGTGTAGAAGGAGCGATCGACAGATGCTCACCCTGGCATACGCGTGCCATCTGTATAGGCATGAGGTCATCCATCGCGTGAGGACTTTTCTGTAGCCAAGGCCTGAAAGGCGCGTTTAGAGCTGTTGTATGGCTACACCCTAGCCTTGTCGCCAATACTGCGCGTGGTAGCCTCTGGATTCCTCTGACAGTTTCGCAGAACGGTGGAACCTTCTACGCCGCTAGGCGTCCCAGACGAGTTTGTCTTCGAAGATCGTCTCTCCTTTCCCGAAGCTTTTCCACAAGAGGTATATCAAGGCTCCTGCTTTTCCCTGTGTTTATTTATGATGTTACGGGCCGCTGCCGTCGCGCCACTGCCGCGGCGCCACTCATAGAAGATGATCACTCGAAGCTGCTCCAGTGAAACTGACATCATAAATAAACACAGGGAAAAGCAGGAGCCTTGATATACCTCTTGTGGAAAAGCTTCGAGAATGTTCTAAAACCTTAGCATGTTACGTCATGTTCGAGCTCCGAAGATCAAAAACTGTAGGCTAACTAAAAAACACTGACAGGACTTTCTTTCCAACCTATAGAAAAAAAAGTATCATTTTTCAATTCAAAACAGCAGCGCGAGCTTTGATTTGCGTCCTGTTCATCGAAGTCGCACTGACAAAGAGTTTGAGACTCAAGAAAGCCTCACTCCTCTTTGCTTCGCGTCCTGTTCACTGGAATCGCGCTTGAAAGGAGTTAGAAACTCAAAAACGCACCGCTCCTCTTTAATTCAAGTCCCACAGCACCTGAACAGCACATGTTTGCGTTCTAATCGCCACTGCAAAGCGTGAATCAGCAAAGATTGGAAAAATGCCAAGAGGGCCGCGCGCGATACGTGCCGCAAGGATGCTGCAGGAATAGATGCGACCCAGAGGAGCCGTGTGTGAACGCGGCCTAATCAAGTCACCGGATGACGACTGTATCCTCCCGCGGCTGCGTCGCGGTCTTCACCCTAGAGCACGCTATTTCAACTAGCGTTGAGACCGTCTCTGAATGTTGCTCGAGAGTAATGAGCCGCCAATTTGCGATAAATTTCCTATGGCTTCCTATTATTATTCCGAGTATCCAGTCGACTTTTCTCATGCTTTATAATTAATTTATTCACTCTAGTGCGCTGCGGACGGTTGTGCTGTCAGGCAGTGTGAGTGTGTCGCCCCGACAAAGCCGTTCTCTGCCTTCTTGCTGTTGCGGGCATGCCAAGTGTTAGGAAACGAGTAATACGAACGAAATGATACAGTCATAGGCGGAGGTGGTGCAGTGACAAGCGGCGCGCTTACTACTCGCGAGGCACCGGGTTCGAATCCCGAGTCGACACCCGCCTAGGCCAACCAAGCCTTCTACCCTCCGGGTACGGTAAATTGGTACCAGATTCGTCTGGGTGGATAAAACACTGACTTGTCATTGGCTGGCCACCGCAAGTCATTGTATAGGCCACATTGCACTCAATAAGCCGCCACGATTCTGGGTGGAAATAGAATGCGTGCCGCTTTTATCCTTTATGATACGATCATATAGTTCAGTAAGTCGAACGATATTGCTCGCTTTAACAACTGGTGGGGAACGGGTTTAGCACCGCGCCGAACTCTTAACACCTGACAAGCCCAACAGTCCCCAGCGAACTGCAGTATATCTATAGTTCTCTGGGATGATTTTCTCTTCCTCACAACGCCGTTGAAGAATTCATGCAAAGTGAATCGACAGGTGAGCATTCCTTTTCTAGAACTTCTCGAATTCTTTCAAAATTTTTGTGTACGTCGCCTAACACGACCATATTTTGATAAAGGACAATTCTCTGGACGATTACCGAGGCGGAAATCAGTCAAGTAAAAATATAGTACAAATGTTCACGAGTGGACTGTCGTTGGTGATGTCATATACAATTTCTACTCCTCACATTAGCTTCATGGTCTCCAGAATTAGGGTTCATGGTCATAATGATTCTGATCCCTTAGTTCGTCATACCGATTTTCGGTATGATGAGCCATGTGGATTGGAATCGCCACGACGATATCATCTGAAAAGAAAGAAGATGGAACAACTAGAGAAAAACCGTGTACAGTAACAGGACAATCAAAACGATTCGAGGAAATAGTACAGATATGACGCTGAACCCGGTCGCGTGTATTCCTACACCGTCCGCGCGACGCGTGTCGACCGCGGCGCTCGTGGCATTTTGCCGTCTTTGGTGGTTCACGCTTCCAATAGCGACTGAAGGAACGCGGCTAAACTCCGCACCCGGCTGTTCCCCCGCGCGCGCAAATTTGAATACAAACTGAGCTTGGCTTGTCTTCCCACGCGCGCAGATATGAACACAAAACAGCATGTGCTGGATGTTATACATGGATACACCGATCACGCCGTGCGATTGCGTACTTGCTGCTGCAATCGCAGTCCACTCTAATGCGTTCAGGCAGTGTTTATACACAGCGCCTCCGCGGCATCCGTGGCCTCCGCGGCATCCGTAGCCTCCGTGGCCTCCGCGGAATTTCTAAATCGATACGTATACTTTGCTTGCTCTTAAAATTCCGCGGAGGCCACGGATGCCGCGGGGGGGGGGCTGTATGAACGCGGCCCCATGCGGCTGCAGCGCTTGTTGTAGCTTGCGATACCTAGGTTCACGTCTGTTTTGGGAAAAGGAATTACGCATTGTAAGCCCCACGATCTTACGAATGCAAAATCACAAGCTCGATATGCCCCGCTACAAAAAGAAGTGTTCGGCCTCGGTCCTCAATAACGCGAGGAATTTCCAGTAGAAGCGAATTTTTGATTTTTCATGGGCATGGTCCAAACATAACCGACCGCAGAACTGGACGACCTTGAAGAGAAGAAGTTTCCCTCTTTCTAATGAGTACGATTTGTTGGACCTACTAAATATACCGAAAATCGCTTGGCGGACTTGATCCGAGGGTCTATTATAGCCGCTCAAGAAAGTCTCTCAATTACATAAGCCACACTTCCATCCAGAAACCCTAGAAGGCTTCAGCGCATCTCTTCACTTAATATGAATAAAACTTGAGTACAGGAGCGCTGTCAAACCTTTCTATGTAACGCACGATTAGTATCGTCTTCGACAGATCGCGGAGGCAGAAATATGACCTATGGGCGAACTTTAGAAAGAAGACCCTATCATACAACTAATGGTTCCCTTGTCATAATCAGGATAACTACTGTGTGGTAGCACTTACACTACATCAATTTATTATGAATTCGCAGCCAAACGGAGTTACGGCACTCCACGACGAGACCCAAAAACGAGGTGTTGTTTTGCTAGTTTTGCCACAGCTTTGCTCAATAGTGACACCTGCACTCACGACCCCATCCCCTCTACCTGCGTGCAACATACGCCCCCTCCATCGCGGTTTCCGCAAAGCACTGGCCCTGGCTTCCCCCTCCCCCTCCTCACACTGCTCCATCTTGAGTCACGTCTGCACACGTTAGGCAACTGGATAGGGAACAACCTCCTGCACTCCTCTACTAACAAAGGGTCTGAAGTACATACATGCGCCCATGATTAAACCAAAAAGTTATAAAACGATATCGAATCTTCACTATCCCTTTCGGAGGCATTTCCTTGGCCTTTGCTTAATACGGTTGGCGTACTAGTCACAGAGTGGTATGCATTAGGTGTTAACGGTAGCAGCAGCGAGTGCGCAATCGCATAGCGGGACTGGTGGCAGTTGGATAGGAAACAGCCTCCTTCAAGCACGGTCCCGTTATGGCAATCATTAGTCTCGGTTTGACCAGTGGAAAGTGTTGCTTTTCGAATTAGGGAAGAACAGTTCCATCATCGCAGATATTGTTGACGTACAATATCTCGTGAGGACGATTTCATCACGTCCTCACGCTGAGCTATGAACAACATCGTGTACACGATGTTCCTGTAAGGGACTTCAGTCCAGGCCTTGTTTGGCCCAAGAGTTGACTCCCACCCACCCAACCCTTGCTAGTTTCAGGACCTCTCTGGAAGAAAACTGGTGAATTATACGAAACTGCGGTGGAGTGCAGGCTTCCAAGAGTGGCAGAAGCTATTAGAAGATCTCTCAACAACCACCGCGCTAATGCTACATTGAAAGCATTTACACACCACTGTACAAAGTTTGTGAAAGGTGGGGAGCGGAGAGAATTAGAGATGTACCTATCCCAAAAGCCAGGAACCTCTTCTTAGCATACTCCTCCGATAGAAATCAGCAGTATTCTCTGCCGACAATTTCGGCTGCACTCACATTTTTCCTCGGAAGGCAGAAGGGAGCGGACAGAGAAGTAGAAAAAGTCGCTACTGGAAAGTGCATCGAGAAGCGAGGCGCCAGTAAATCACCGTGCTAAGATTTCAACCCCTGACTAACAATGCAATAGTACACCTGGGCGCTACATCTGAAGACCCAAAGGCTTTTTCTACCGTTGCGCTAGCTATACTGCTTTTCAGAGGTTTTCTCAGATACAGCGAAGCCAGAACACTCAAAATAACGGATCTCATGTGGGTGGGCACCACATACTCGGTCACAATCCGCAGGTCTAAAACGGATCAGAAACAAAAAGGGGCCGTAGTGTCATTCCAATTAGCGGCTGACTCCAAAGAACACGCTATTATAGTAGACTATGCCAAATCCTGCGGAAAGGGTTGTCTCTTCCCGTCCCAATCAACGGATCGCCCTCTCAGCTCAGGCACTATTGCCAAACGCTTACAGCAAATTTTCATCATAACAGGTGTCGAGCACAAAAACTACACCTCCCATAGTTTCCGGGGGGGGGGGAGCGGCTTCTCTAGCCTTAGAACAAGGATTTGATAGCTCGCAAGTAATGCAGATGGGAAGGTGGAGATCCCTTAGAGCATTTCAAGCATACATTCGTTCGATGGCAGTCGAGTTGCATACATAACCTAGGTCCTACTGGGGATAGGAATCTAGACATTGTGCTCTATATAGTATATGAGTGGAATATCATATATATAGCTCACATGTGACATGTATCTTATTAGGATCTCAGGGATCTACGTACCAAAGCAGCCTTAATGACGTATACTGTATCTCACATTACATTTTTGCCAGTATTACCAGTATACGAAGCTACATATGCTTATTGTACCTGTATCACTTACATGTATATCTGTATATCAGTATCTAATCGGTTACGTTCATATATTCCACTCGATTGTGCCGCCATACATACTCAGGCCAACAATAAACCTTACTCCGGGTTTAAATCTGCGCGCGCGGGAAGATAATTTAAACTGCGGTTTGAATTCAAATTTGCGCGCGCGGGGGAACAGCCGGGTGCGGAGTTTAGCCGCGTTCCGACTGAAGCGCATCTCGCTGTTCTTAAATTGAGAAATGATCGGTCTTTTCTATAACTGCGCTTCTATAACTGCGCACATCCTGCCTCTCTGCTGACTCAATATGAGAAGAAAACCAGGTTTTCCCATGCATTGAAAATCTTCTTGTTAGCAGCCACAAATGTGTCACTTACAGAATTTTGCTTTTGTAGTTCATTGGAATGATTTTATTTCATTTCCAATTCAACGCTGTTTCATTGGGGGCACTCTAATTTGAGGTACCAACAGTGTGGCAGGGGACTTTTTCTGCGAACGGTAGAATCGTTGGTCTCTGAAGACGAACGAGACGTTAGTCCTAATTAATAAATGTTTCACCTAACCTCTCAAGGCAGAAGAAATTAACACTCACAACTAACTTGCTGACGTTACAAGAGGGAAACTAAAGAATAAGTTAGTCACCTCCATCTATCAGAATCAGATAATTACAAAGGGATAATGAATGGCGGAGAGTAAGTATCTACATCAGTTATATATGGACCGGAGAGTGAGAACGGATACACTTCTATTCCACCTTCCCAGGGGTAAAAGACGGGATACGGAACCCAAGACAGCTGAGAAAAAAGAATTAAATAATTCAAGAGATCAGTTAGGTGCACATCACACAATAGGACCCTGGCGATGAACGACACCATTAAAGGCAGTTGGCAGATAAATCGTTATACAGGTTTAGGATTTGTACAACTAGCTTAACAGAATTCCGTGACCTCGGACAGGCGCTGCGTGAAGCCTTTTCCAAGGAGGGTACCTCTATGACGTCCTATTGAGCAACCTTTACGTCCCAAACGTCTTCCTTGCCGCCCGCCCACAAACGGACGACCGTATCTGACGCTCGTGTTCATTCATTTGCTAAGCAAATTATGAAGCGAAGGGATTGGTATAGAGCGACGGTGATGCTGCATGCACATATAAGGTACACATATGCAGCCGTACCTTCGATAGCGGTGATTGGCAAGATGCGTACGGGAAACTCGTCCAAAATCGACTTACAAGTCACTGAGAACGGAGGCTTTTTCTTCGCCGGATTTTGACCGTTTCACTGCGTTCTTTCGCTATTTCCCCACTATACAGCGCCCTAGCATTTCCCCACTATAACAGCACTAGCATTTTAGGCTAAGTAGAAACCGTCGTGCCAACTGCCTTTAACAAATGAGTTTGTTGGTCTAAAACTAAACGGAAGTCGCTGGCGCCACTGGTTGAGGGGTATTAGGATGAATTAGCGAAGTGCCTCAGCTACCTGCAATCTTCTCTTCTTCTTCTTCTTCTCCCTAGCGTTAGTCCGCGCGCGTCGCAGGGTCCGCTGATCTTGTTAGACGTCGCCAGTTGTTCCGATCCACTGCATCTTCTGCTAGGCTTTCAGTTCAGTGGGTCCCTCTTGATGACGTCCCTCCATCTTTTCTTTGGGGGCTCCTCGTGGTCGCTTGCCCTCCACCTCGAGTTCCAATGCCTTCCTTATGGGTGGTCTTCGGGCCTCTCAGTACATGACCATACCATCGCAGTCGCTGCTCTCGTGCCTTCAGCTGGATAGGAGCGTCTGTGTGACTGCTCTGACGTCCTTCGTTTTCTGACTCTGTCGAGTCGTGTCCAGCCGCAGGCCCATCTCAGCATCCTCATTTCAGCTGAGTGGAGCTGCCTTTCATGGTTCTTGCAGATAGGCCAGCACTCGCTGCCGTAGAGCATTGTAGGCCTATATCACAGCCGGTACACCTTGCCTTGAGCGTTCTCGAGCACCGCCGGTCGCACAGGATGCCAGTGGACTCCATTTCATCCAGGCTGCGTTGATTCGGGCCATCACCGCTGGTCCACGCTGCCATCAGCTGCTAGGTTGCTCCCCAGGTACTGGAAATCCTCGACCCTTTCGATGTTCTCGCCATGGCGATCTACGATGACTTCGGCGGCACTCTTCGTAGGTTAGGAACTTGGTCTTCTTTACGTTCAGCCGGAGTCCATTCGCAGCGAGCACATCCTGCCACCGCTGCACCTTGTCCTGAAGTTCCTCCCTGCTGTCCGCTATCAGGGCGATGTCGTCAGCATAGAGGATGGTTTTCAGTGGTCCCTCCATGAGTTCTTTTGCCATGACATCTAGAGTCAGGAGGAAGAGGAACGGGCTGGGGCTGACCCTTGGTGTACCCCAACCGTAATGTTTACCTCCTTTGTCAAGCCGTGAGGGGTGCGTACAGCTGCTTGGCCCCATCGTACATGTCCTTCACTATAGAGATGAGGTGTTCCGGAACGTTACGTTCTCTGAGCGCTCTCCAGAGTACAGACTTGGCAGGCGGTCAAATGCCTTCTCAAGGTCCAGGAAGGCTAGGTAGCAGGGTCGCTGCTTCTCTCGGTACTTCTCCATCAGCTGTCTGGCGATGAAGATGCATCGGTGGTGGACCTCTCGGGCATGAGAGCCGAACTGTTCCTGCGAGATAGGGACAAGTTCTCTCAGCCTAGTGTTGACCAGGCCGTCGTACAGCTTCATGGTATGGGGAGTCAGCTTGATCCCGCGGTAGTTGGAGCACTCCGTCGCGTCCCCTTTCTGTTTGAAGATGGGAACGATTGTGCTGCTCCTCCACGCATTCGGCATCCTTCCTTTAGCTGTTACGTTGTTTAGGAAGTGCGTGAGCCAACTCACCCATTCTCCAAGGGCCTTCCATGCCTCTATCGGTACCCGTCTGGACCCACTGCTTTCCCAGCTTTTCATTCTCCCTAGCTCCCTGCGAACTTCATCCTTCGTCCAGGGAGTGATGGGACCTGCCGTCGCCTCTATCTGTGGGCTATCCTTGCGAGGGAATTCTTCGTTCAGAAGTCCCTCGAAGTATTCTTCCCACCTCTTCCTGACTTCGGCTGGTTTTCTGAGAATGGCCCGTTGCTGCTCTTTACAGTCTTTACGACCCTGATGTCCTGAGCTGCGCGATGCCGAGCTTTAGCCAGGCGGAAGACGAACTTGTCCCCTTCTCGGCCTTCCAGCTTCTCGTACAGAGCGTCCATTTCCGTATTCTTGGCCTTAGCAACGGCAGCCTTAGCGAGTCGCTTGCAGCTCTTGTAGGCAGCGTAGTCTTCTGGGCTCCGTGTCTTTTGCCAGCGTTTGTAGACTTCCTTCTTCTGCTTGACGATCTCTTGGACTTCCTCGTTCCAGAACCAGGCTGCCTTGTCTCTCTTGATACCACCTCGCGTCTCTCCCAGGACCTCCCTTGCACACTGTAGGATGACCTCTGCTGTGTAGGTCCAGGTGTCCTGGACTGGCCCATGTGGGTCTGGAGCCCAGCCTCCAGTATTCTTCGACCGAGGCTATCCTTTTCTACCCTGCCCATTTTCCACCACCGAATTCTTCGCTCTGCTCTCACCCTTGTCTTCTTGGGAGGTCTATGGCGATGTCTGCCAGGAGAGGCCTGTGCTGAGGGCCCAGCTCTTCCCCAGGCAGTACCTTGATATCCTTGATGGTTTTGAGAGACGATCTTCTGACCAGGACATGGTCGATTTCCGTTTGTCTCCCTCCACTGCTGTAGGTCACCTTTTGGGTCCTCCTTTTCGCGAAGAAGGTGCTGCAGATTGCTAAGTCGTGTGGCTGTTGCTAGGTCAAGGATTCGTCCTCCCTCAGCGTTCTTTGTCCCTATTCCTTGACCTCCATGCACCCTTTCTAGAACCCTTCTGTCCCTCCCAACATGGCCATTCAGATCTCCAGCTATGGTGAGATAGTCCTCTTCCGAACCGATCTTATGGCCTCGTCCAGGGTCAGGTAGAACTCATCCTTTTCGACTTCAGAGCAACCGGATTGTGGTGCGTACACGGTCAGTACTGTCCAGTACCCCTCCTTCGTGTCCATTTTCACTCCCATGATCCGGTCACTGATCCGGTTCACAGTGGAGACGCAGTCCTTGAGGGATTCTGCCACCGCTATGGCAACGCCATTTCCGTTTGGTGTCTGCTCCATTGTAGAAGAGTTTGACAGCCTTCTCCAATCTCGCGGGCCTTCGCACCCTTCCATCGCGTTTCCTGCAGGCATAGGACTTGGATATTCCTCGCTCTCATGAGGTCGGCAACCTCACGAGACTTCCCGGTAAGCGACCCCACGTTCAGGGTCCCAATTCGAACTAGCTTCTTTGGCCGAGGTCGTTTACCCTCGGTAGCCCTCGCATACTGACCACAGAACTGGGCGAGGGTTCTGCGCGCCTTTCGGGTGACGTCCTAGCTTTTACACTGATTCTATTGCGACTTTTCATGGTTGTTGTGACGGGTTCCTCCATCAGCCGGCCTGTCAACCTGGGCCTGACGCTGGTATCGTCCCCATTTTTTGCAATTTTTGCAAGGCAGGTTTTTGTCGGCAGGGATCGAACTCGTGGCTCAGTGTGAGCATTTATGAGTCTACACTCTTAACCACTCGGCTATCCCTGCCTCCTCAGCTACCTGCAATACATGTATAAAAAAGAACCTGCTGCGTTCACTGCGACCAACAAATCAGGCTACTTGATTACCACGAGCTCGAGACTCATGAAAGCCTCACTCCTCTTTGATCCGCGTCCTTTCATTGAAATCGTGTTGAAATGGCTTGGGAACTCCTACTCCTCTTTGATTTCGTCCTGTTCATTGAAATCGCGCTCAAAAAGAGCTTGAAACTCAAAAACGCCATAATCCTATTTCATTCAGTCCCACAGCGCAATGTTTGCGCCAATCCCTATTGGAAGCGTGAAACACCAAGGATTGGCGAAATTCCACGAGCGCCGCGGTCGAAACGCGTTGCGCGGACGGTGTAGGAATAGATGCGACCCGCTGAACCCTTGTTCATCAAAATATGATTGTGCAATGCGACGTATACAACAGCTTCAATGTATCCAAGAACTCCTAGGAAGAAATGCTCAGATTCACTTTGCATGAATTCTCCGAGTATCCAACGGCGTTGGGTATGAACTGTTCTGGACTGCCACCGGAACCTGTTATCGCAACATGGCGGCGCATTACTCTCGAGCAGCACTCAAACGTTCGCGCGCAGAGACGGTCTCAACACTAGTTGAAGTAGCGCGCTCTAGGGTGAAAACCGTGACGCAGCCGCGGGAAGATAAGAATGTTCGCTTCCAGCGTCCAAGTTCTTTTTTTACGATGCTAACTAAAAGGCGCATAGCCATTGTAGCGTCCCCAGCCACTGTCGCAACCACATCCAATTATCCTCCTTTTTTAGACCGAGGGAAGGGAACTCAAGCTTTGCCAGATGGGCTTGTAGCTAGGATAGTGCTACGCCTTTCATCTTTGACACGCCACAGAAAGGAGCGGGTTAATGCCGTTTGGACTTCAGAAATTTCGCCTCGAGCTCATTTTAAAAGTGGCAAGATCACCAAATCCGCCAGAAATTTGTATATAGGGGTAATTCAACATCCTGATCTCGAATATGACATTCATTTTTGGCGCTGGCGCTAACGGATGACACTAAGATTACCTGCGCTCTGCTAAGGCTGAGCCCAGGAAGTAATCGTATGTCTCTCTGTCCTCTCTTGGCGCCAGCGCCAAGAATGAGTGTCATACTCGTAATCAGGATGTTGAATTACCCCTATATACAAGTTTTCAGTGGATTTGGTGTCTTAGGCAATTTGAAAATGAGCTCGCAGCCAAAATTTCTGGAGTCCAAACGGCATTAGCCAAAGGAGCATGGGTGCTCCAGCAAGAGTTCAACAACATAAAAGTGGATGTGAATCGACATGAACCCACGATTCTTGACGATAGCGTACTTCAAGGCAGCGTTCTAAGTGCATGTGAAATCTAGCGTAAGTCGTTGGCAATGAGCAACTGCACTCGCTACGACGGCTGGATGACCTGCCTCACCCAGAAAAACTTAAACGGCAAAATCCGAACATTCTTATCATCCCACGGTCTCCTCGCGGCTTCCATCCTAGGGCGCCTTATTTCAACTAGTCTAGGCGCGTCCTTGGACGATTTGCTTTCGATGACAGCTCATTTAATGCTGTGTTAACCCTGTGTTGCATTTATTAGAACTGCGTATAATACCTGGTCAATGCTATTTTCTTCATCCTCACCCCTGCTATTAGCTTGGTAATGGGATGGGCTTGGCAATGTAACGGACAACTAAGAGAGATTTATGTGTCAAGAATTTTATTCATAACAGCATCTTTGCATCCCCGAGCAATTTTCGTGTCATGAGGTGGTCTTCCTTCATGTCAGCCTTATTCATTAGCGATTTCCGATTCTGCTACGCTATAAGATGGGGAAAACGAGGGGGAAATAACAGTGAGTGCTCGATTAAACTTCTTTGGTATTCATCTTGTTCAGACCTTAGATTTGTCACTGCTTGCAGCCCTTATGGCCTACAAGTACCGCCTGATATGAGGGAGTAAGAAAAAAGCAAGGCCCTCCACACAATAGTTTTAAATATCCTGTGCGGTTTCGTCCGAGTTTTACCTCATATGTATGCGGGCCGAGTAAAAGTCTTCACTTAGCCTCTATGGTATACTTTGAGGAGCAAGAACCCTTAACACGTTGACGGCAACCGCGTTTTGCGGGAAAGGCCACGTGGGACAATGGCGTGCCTTCGCATGCGTCCGCCCTGAGCCACCGGTGGCTCATGTTGTCCCTCGTGGACCACTTTTTTGCCGCTATGTCAAATTTCGCAAAATGATAAGTCAATCGTGTAGGGACTGCTATTTCAACTATCTCTGTCTCTATTGGATGCCATCTCATGCCCCGCCCTCTGCGATCACGCCCACTTTTTAGCGCGATCGTGATTTCCAAAATGTGTTCCATAACTTCCGTTTCTGAGAATTTTTTTGGATTTTTCTGCTTTTTACAATGATTCATAGATAGCCTCAACGACACAAAGCCGGCCACGCCTACCTTCTAACAAGTCTGTTTTATGTTGAATTTTCATACCTTATCTCAATGTTGACGCTTTCAAACACACTCTTCACATACTGCTCACAGACAAGCAATTCCACAAAGATGCATAAGGCTCCGCACACTTAACCCCGCCCATTTTAGATCGATTTTCGCGGATTCTAGCAATATTTTACTATCACTATTTATCCTATGTTTTATTTCCACTATCCATATTTTATCTACTTGTTCACGCATGCTCAGATCACCAAACGGTGTTAATACTGAGAACGAATGATACATTCGTGACCAGGATGCCAAATAACAGGTGTTCGTTTTTGTACCCATTGGGTGCCAAGAAGATCGCTGGCGCCAACTTTGGAAGGCAACGATACATTCGTGACAAGGATGTCAAATAATCTATTAGGTCGTTGCAAAAGAAATGCAGGATTTTGGTCTTTTGTATTTAATACTTATTTTATTCCAATAAAATGTTACTTTAATATGAAGTGTTATATATTATTCGAAAGCTTATCTAATGCTCTTTCTAAATGATGTTTCAAGATTGGTTGTAATTCTTTTCTATCATTTCTATTGACGTTTTATTGCAGGTGTCAAAACGTGAATTTCGTACTATTTTTTCTATTCAGTTCAAGCTAGGACGAAACGCTGCCGATACAGCTCGGAACATCAACGAAGTTTGGGGTCAAGGAAGTGTCAACGAATGTACGGTCCAACGTTGGCTCCAGAAGTTTCGTTCTGGCAACACCAGCCTTGAAGATGAACCTCATGTTTGGTGGTCTGCCGCCGGTCTCATCCATCACAGCTTCCTGAATCCTGGTGAAACAATTACGGCAGAGAAGTACTGTCAACAAATCGACGAAATGCATCAGAAGCTTCAACGCATGTGCCCAAGGTTGGTCAATACCTATTCTTCTCCACGACAATGCCCGACCACACGTGTGCTCGAACACAATGCTCGACCCTCCAGAAGTTAAACGAATTGGGCTATGAAACTCTGCCTCGTCCACCATACTCACCAGACCTGTCGCCCACCGATTACCACTTTTTCAAGCATCTGGACAACTATCTTAAAGAGAAATGCTTCAAAAACCAAGACGATGCCAAAAACGCCTTCAACGATTTCGTGGCCTCTAAAAAGAATTACAACCAATCTTGAAGTATCATTTAGAAAGAGCATTAGATAAGCTCTCGAATAATATATAACACTTACATTTTATTGGAATAAAATAAGTATTAAATACAAAAAAAACAAAATCCTGCATTTCTTTTGCAACGACCTAATAGGTGGAGAGCTTTCTACCAAATTCGGTGCTAACGTATTTGGGGGGGGGGGGCACTCGGCTGTCGGCCAGTGATGACTCATTCATTGGTCGATGGCCGCGTCGACATAATCTAGCAGCAAAATTAGGATAAAACAAACAAGATTCACCGGAAACTTGCTGAGAAATCCTACAGAAACTGAAAAAACGTATGATCTTTTGTAGTCAAGAACAGCGGTCTACAACAAAAAAGCAACAAGTTAGGCAAAATTTTCCTGTCCACAACTGTTTTTTCGCATTCTTCAGAGTTAACTGTTTTATCTTTTTAATATAGCTAGGACGATCTTATCCATGTCCTAAACATGAAAACAAGGGTCGATGAGCCATCACTGGCCGAGAACCGCGTGCCCCCCCCCCGAAATACGTTAGCACCCCAAACTCTGTGTCAAAAAGATCGCTGGCGCCGAAGTGGCGCCATGTGGCGCCAATGACAAATGAGATTTCACGTTCATGATCAAAGACCCGCGCAGTCCCTGCAGCCAAGGTTTCGTCCAAAAAGAACTACTTTGCAGGTTTCTGCCGCAGCAGTAGCTAGTTGAAAAATTACAATTTTTAATTCAAAATATCTCATGGGGGCAGCAACGTTTTCTTGCTCACCCTTGTTGGAAACTCACCTTCCACAGGTTACTCGAACGCAAGAAAAAGATCAATTGAGACGGCAGTAACCCAAAAAGTGATAGAGAAAGTCATGAGCCACCGGTGGCTCAGGATGTCGTCAACGTGTTAATCAGAAATCGCTCACTCAATGAGGCTGAAATGAAGGAAGACTACCTCATGACACAAAAATTACTTGAGAATGCAAAGATGCTGTTGTAAATCAAATTCTCGACACATGAATCTCTCTTAGTTGCCCGTCACTTTGCCAAGCTAATCAGCAGGGACAAGGAAATATCGCCTGAAAAATGAAAATATAGCTTTTTAAAGTTATTTTTGTTTGATAGCTGCTGTTTTACGCTGCAGTTCGCGTTCCGAAAGTTATCACAAGGATGCTGAGTTGTGGGCAAAAGTCGTACCCCAGGTAGGAGTCGAACCCGAAACTCACGCTTTCCGGGCGAGTGCGCAGCGGATATGGCAGTGGGGTACGATTTCGGTCGCATCTATTCCTACAGCGTCCGCGCAACGCGTGTCGACCGCGGCGCTCCTGGCACTTTGCCATTCTTTGGTGATTCACGCTTCCAATAACGATTAGAACGCGAACCTCGCTGAGCGGGACTTCAGTTGAAGATCAGTTAGTTGTTTCAAAGTTGCATGCCTTTCGCAATTGCGCTTCAATGAGAAGAACGTGAATTGAAGAGCAGTTAGCCAGTTTCAGACCTACACACAACGCGAGCGCCAGCGCATTTGAACGAGAAGGACAGAAGGCATTTGCAGGTAGTAACTGGTAATAGGTAACACATGACAATTACACTGCATGACGCTCTTCCTGCATAGGAAGAGCATCATGCAGTGACCGAGGACGTATCTGCATGTGTGGGTATATTCAACTATTATTACCTAAAAACTCGAAAAAAGGACCGCTGAAACTCCTATACGGATTACTCGGTGCCCTGATCAGAAGTAAGACATTCGCTTCGATGCGCGCATTTAAGCGCCAGTAGGCGCCGACTTAACACCAACACTTTCCTTACCAGTAGCGATGTAAACTTGCTTACCGGGGTACTCGGTGCCCTGATCACAAATATGGCACTCACTTTTAGCTCTGACGCTATTTGCCGTAACACCCTTTTACTACAATTGATTGAAATCCGCGTAATGGGGTTTTCATTGCCACGAAAATGGCATTCACTTTCCGATTCAGCGCTCTGCTAAGGCTGAGCCTGGGAGAAGGATTATCTTTGGGCCAGGTCCAGCCTCAGCGGAGCATAGACGACCGTAGAATGTTGTATTAGTGCCTGCACCAGGAATGAATGTCATGTTCATGATCAAGATCTCAAATAGCCTGCAAGTTTTAATCGATTTTTGTGATCGAAAGCATTTTTGTGCAATTAGAAACAAGAGAAACAAATATTGGGAAAAGGAATACATTCCAAAACACAGATGATCCGTTTCGCCCGTTATCACACAATTTTAGTATATGTTCAGGAGTGAACAAGCGTGTGTGGATATGTTCAGGGGTCAGAACACCCTCCTGGCCATGTTGTCGGCGAATTAGGTGTCTAACGCATTTCGGCGCTGGCGCCCATGGAGCAGCGCTAGCCAGTCTAGGGTACGGATTCGACACTTGAGTTAGGGAGGTCGAAGTACCCATGGAAACGAATTTTTAGCCGACTCTGCCCTCTCAGGGGAAAATCGGTAAAAATTGGCTAGGTGCCTGAAGATTAAGGTTGTAATTTTGACTAGTGTCCACACCTGAAAGATCATGAAGTCTGTTGGAAAGCAGACTAACTGCTTTCAGTCCACATCATTTTCATTTGAATTGCGCTTGCGATGTGTATGGAACTCTGAAACTGGCTAACTACTCTTCAATTCATGTTCTTCTCATAGAAAGGCCAATTGCGAAAGGTATGCAACTTCGAAACAGACCTAACTGATCTTTGACTCTTCCTGCCACGAGGTTCGCGCTCTAATCGCTATTGGAAGCGTGAACCACCAGAGAATGGAAAATGCCAGGAGCGCCCGCGGTCGATCGTTGCGCGGACGCTGTAGAAATAGATGCGACCTACGATTTCTGCCCACAACTCAGCATTCTTGTGAAAAAAAAGCATTGACCAGGTATTATACGCAGTTCCAATAAATAAACACAAGGCTAACACGGCAACAAATGAGTTGCCATCGAAAACACATCGTTCTCACTACGAACATGTGGGGACGCGCCTAGACTAGTTGAAATAACGCGCTCTAGGGTCGAAACCGCAGCGCGACTGCGAGATGATAAAAATGTTCGGATTTTGCCGTTCAGGCATTGTTCACAGTCTGCGACCCTGAAGGGACAGCGGTTGGGAGAAAAGCAAAAAATAGCCATCGATCGGCGAATCGCAAAGCGCTAGTTTTGCCGAACCGCCGCGGTTCGGCGGTAGGGCGAAAAGCAAGGGATATGCGAAAAACTTCGCGGTTTGGCGAAACGCCCGTCTATTCGTATCAAAACCCTTTCGCCCAACCGCCAGTAGATATGCATCGGAAGCTTTTCTCCGAACCGCTGGACCGCAGACTGTGAACAATACCTTAAGTTCTTCTGCCTCACCCTTGCTGTCTTCCCCCCCCCCCGCACCCACCATGCCAGGTTGGCGTTAACGCAGTACAAGGCAGCGGTCATGGTAAGACCCTGAAGATGCACTTCGTACGACTACATATTGTCACATTTGGTCGTTGGACGACGTGACTACCGTGGACATTTTATCATGATTCTGTTATGGTAAGCCGGGGCGCAGACGGATGAGCAGCGGCTGCGTTAGTAACAAAAGTTGGAGTAACAAAATGTAAAGGAGGTATGAGCGTTTTAAGCAGCAAATCTTATGGTTAGAGTAGGCCGCCTATCATGGCGAAAAACTAGGATGTGCGCACGCGCATTAGTAGAGTACTACATGATATTACATCTCCAAGAGCGCAGACGGGAGTAGAAAATTACCTCCTTCTGAAACCACAACCAAGTTGTCCATTGGCGAGGGACCGAGGACCACCGAACAGTGCACACCATGTTCTCGCCACTATCGATCCTCAGCGCTCTGCTCACCCAGGCTGCGAAGCAAAAGCGAATGCGTTGCTCCGTTGCTTCATGTTTTGGTAAAAGTGTGAAAGAGTAATGGTTTACAGCATCCACTTCCGTCAAAGCACGTCATAATTCAGCTGTTAATACTAACATAAACTCCGCAAGTGATCCTATGCATTCGGACATTACCCATAAATAAATAATTCGAAGTATCCACACATAGTTATCGAGAAGGCCATATCCAAGAGCTGCTGGAGGGCTCGTTACTGGTTTCATTAGGAGGAGCATTGTGATTTTAACACCGGACAACAACATGGACGAAAGACAGCGAAGGGAACGTATGAACTGCGGTCACCTGTCGACGACCACACCCCTTGTTGCGCAATCTTTCGCAATCCTCCGCAACAGGCTAGAGACAGGAGTGTGCGGACAAGTAGTGAACGGTCATAGATTACAGCAAGGAAGAGCCTTGGAGAGAAACGATGGAAGTGCTGAGTCACGAGGTTTCCACGCCACTATGCGACTCGACTGCGTGAGATTGCGTACGCCGCGGGACGGTAGACTCGTGCTTGCATTAGTTTTATTCACAATTGAAGAATGATATCTCGCGTGAGGTCTGAAGGAAGCATCTATATTTAACTGTAACGGGCATACGGGATTGAAGTGGAGCACGAGAATAGAGCCTCTAAAGCTGTTATTCTTGAGAAGGAAGAATGGATCGGTGTTTAACTCCTACTAATGAACAACAGCAAATTGCAACAGTGTTAGCAAATTTATTTAATCGTCTTCCCCTGGACCCTAAAGAGCCTCGGGGAACATGAATAAAGCTCTTCGTCCGATTAAGAGGAGAAACGGACCAGCTTTTATTATTTTAAAACGAGAAGCCCATCTTTTTCTGTGATTCTGGTGTGATTCTTAGAATGAGCAGGAACTTTGTTCCTTGGACTGTGAATATTTCAGTCATTTCAGAACTGATATTTATCACCCAGAATGAGGTGGACCTGTTGTAGCTTGTATTCTAAACACATTAACTATTCTAGCACTCATTTTCACGATCCATTATGAAAGAAAACCCACGTATGTTGCGCTGTGATAGCTTTGATTTTTCTGGAAGTGATAACGTTACATCTGCTAACATTTGCATGGTGAAAACAAAGGTTTCTCCGGTAATCAGTTTGGTTTTTTCTAACACGCAAATTCCTGAATCATTCGTTCCAGAAATCAGTACAGTTTTACTGAGATCAACAAGGAATGCAAAAGATGCAATTAGAAACATCCTACAAGAGAGAAGGGGAGTGATGTGAGTAGTGGAACCCTGTCGCCTAAACCTACACCCGGGAAAACAGTCGGGCGAGTTTTACGGCGCAAGTCGTCCACTTCGTTGTGGACCACGCGTCCCTTTAACTTCATTTGAATTGAGGTACTTCAATAAGAGCGGTTTTTTTTGTGAGATTACCGCTCTTGTGCGTAATCATAGTTGATATATTCGAGATCTGCTGCTGCTTCGATTAGGAAACACATGAAACCTGAGGTGCCACCGGAAACCTGAGCAAACCAACTGCGTCTCCTGTTTTTTAGGGAATACATCCCGTCGAGTGCTACCATTTTTAGAAGTTCTGCCACTCAGCGTTGGATTTCAGCGCGGAAAGATACCTACAAACTATCTTTGGTATTGTGTGCACAAAACCGCTGGTACAAGAGCTGTTTGTTATATGTATGGCGCGAGAATTTCCGTTTGACATGTGGTTTGGAGACACTTTTGACTCGCTCAGTTTTAGAGAGCTCTCGAGGGAAAGAACTGTTGCTGCAATTCTTCACAAGCCGCAATGGTAAACGAATTCCAGCAAAACATAAGCACAATGTTTTGAATGCAGCTATAATGAAGAAGAGTACAGCTGCGTGAAAACGCGAATACTCTCCAGGATCATTGGCAGATCTTCATGCTTGTAACTAGGCCCATTATAACGCACTCCACAACATAATAACACTCTTAGCCTTACTTGTATCCCCCCTCCCTCTTCTACAGGTGAACGAGAGCAGCAGCCCCCAGTACAAACGTGGGAGCCACTCTTACTCATGCGGAAGCTCCGGAACCCATCCACAATGCCAAAAGCAGTATACACTTAGCAAAGCACGAAACCGGTAAGTCAGTACCCACTTCCATCAGCCTTTCGAAGCAGAAGCAGATCTCGAAAATATAAAAAACCGCTCTTATTGAAGTTAAATTCAATAAGAATTCAAATGAAGTTAAAGGGACGCGTGGTCCCACAACGAAGCCGACGACTTGCGCCCGGCTGTTTTTCTGGGCGTAGGTTTAGGCGACAGTAGTGCAACAATTTATATACTTCGTAACAAATGAAGGAAATGTTCCACGAAACAACTGCAACCAGAACAACATGCGAAAGGGATTCTGGGTGGGAGTAACCGCTCACTTGTAGTTCCAAAACCACAGAAAGAGCAGCTACTTCCTATACAGCAGTTATCCATGTGACAACAGTTGTTGTAAAAGGTACATTTCACACATTATACGATTACAGTTACTATTCAGCTGATTTCTCACCATTGGTGACCTCACGCCAACTCCAAAAGATCCTACTATATATAATCCGCTATGTCCGTGCGTGTGTGAGTTAGTCACGAAATTCATAGCGTCTGTTAGTCACGAAATTCATAGCAACCTTCCCAGTGGATGTGGCAAATTGCTTCCAAGGAATAAAAAAGGGGAGGGTCAGAACTGGCAAATTGCTTCCAAGGAATAAAAAAGGGGAGGGTCAGAATCCATAGCGCGGATCCCAGCGACAGTGGGACGTTAGACCAAAGTGCATTATATGGGGCTGTGACGGGAACATTATTGGTGGGTGACAGGGTGATACCAGTTAATAAGATCTGATAAGAGGCGTCAGAGTGAGAGGGCCACCGAGTCCATAACGCGGGTCACAGCATCATCTAGACGTTGATTCCAAGATATGATGCAGGCTATGGGACTAGAACGTTATTGGTGCGTGACAAGAACTGGTAGCAGCTAACACGATCTGATAAGGGAAATTAGAATGGGAAGGTAACCATATTCATAACGCGACACACATCATCAGCTAGGCGTTGACTTCACTAAGTGATGAAGCGGGCGAGGTGGGGACGTGGACGGTGGGTGACAGAAACTGATAACTGATCAAAGGGGCTGATAAGGAACATCACTATTGTCGTTCAATCGAGGTGCTACAGCTTCTATACACCACCCATTTATAGAGATTTAGCGAAAGGGTCATTGATGACGGGTGTCAGGTAATCTTATCAGTTGATAAAATAAGGTGCCACTCCCATTACATCTCCCACCACTATACTGCCATGTATTAGAGGCTCAGTGGGTGAACTCCTTTCTTGAGCCATCGCTTTTGTGATAGCAATAGAAAACGAACTCATCCTACTATTTTCCTACTACATATAATCCGCTATGTCCGTGTGTGTTCTGTCTGTCTGTCTGTCTGTCTGCTGTCTGTCTGTTTGTCACGAAATTCATAGCGAGAGTCGCAGAAAAGATAGGATGACAGTTCCAAGAAGTGATATGCAGGACAGGACGGACACTTTTGGTGGGTGACAGGAGGTGATAACACCTGATAAGATTCGATAAGGAACCTTATGGTTAGAAGGGGAGGGTGACCGAAATCGTAGCGCGAGTTGCAGCAGCTGCGGGGCCGTGATTTCAAGAAGTGGTACAGGGGAACATATGGACATGATTGGGGGGGGGGGTGACAGAATGGGATAACACCTAATAAGATTTGATAAGGGGCCTTAGAAGGGGAGGGTGACCGAATTTGTGGCAAGTTGCAGCAGCTGCGGGACCGTGATTTCAAGAACTGATACGCCGTAGGTGAGGCTGACAGGAGCTGATAACATCTGATAAGATCCGATAAGGGACTCTAGACGCGGCGTGTCATCAAATTCTTTAGCGGCAGTTTGCAGTGAACGTGGACCTTTGATTCGAGACGTGTATGATTAGGTATGGGGAAAGTGGACATGATTGGTGAGTCACAGGAAGCTGACAACATCTGATTGAGATTCGAGAAGCGGCTTAGATACGGAAGTCACCAACTTTGTAGGGCAGGTTGCCAGGGTCTGTGGGACCTTGGGTTCAAACGAAGTCGTCCGTCTGTCTATCGCAGTCATCGTCCATCTCCCTTTACGCCTACCCACGAGCCTGAGGCTCGTCTTTGCCCAAGCCTAACCCATCGCCCCACGTTCGCGCAGTTCCACCTAGGGCAACTCTGTCTTGCGCATCTCCCGTCGTCCTACGCCCGAGGATCACCGCAAATGGACTGGGAGAGAATTGGGATCGCAGCAGCTGGAGAGCCTGCATGGCCCCGTTATAACGCGGCGCCTGGCACGGTTTTTTTTTAGCTTTGCTAGGTGTTGTTTCGGAATGTAGCATTAATGATAAATTAACCATTTCGTGATTTTTTCTTTTTCTTCGTTGCCACGTGTGTTTAAGCACGTTTTATATGATGAGTGTATTATTCCTTTGCAATTGATGTTGTAGCTTTACGCACTTGGTTGACAGTTCTTTATCGATTAACTTATTGGCCATATTAGGCTGCCGCAGTTCACTCCATGTGAAGAAAACGCCTGACCGCACTCTAATTGTAGGACTGAACAGGAGCGCAGAAGCTTACCCCACAGGGACACCACAAGCTGGGCGCAGGAGGCATTGAGACAAGGGAATGAGGACCGCATTGCGTGTGGATACTGATAACAGGGCGAGACCCCCTTTGACAGTAAAGGCCCAACAGGACGCGCACTCTATAGGGAACGCAAGAGGGATCCGCATCGCGCACAGCTGCTTTTACAAGCTGCTGATTTTCTTGTGAGGCGTTATAAAGACTTTGGGTACTAACCCCGAGAAAAGAAATGGACAAAAGGATAGATTTCAGGCGTTACATTAGACAATGGGCAAGAGGATGTAATATGGCACAAACGCGAATTATCCTCTATATATAACGAGCACGGAGGGCAATACAGTATTTTGTATTGTACGGGCCCTATCCCTACAAATCCTATCCGACAGCCCATCGTGGCGTCTAGGCGTGACGGCGTTCTGGACTGCTTCCAAAAACGTACGAATGCGGAAGGTGCACGTCAGAGCCTGGCGAGCTACCGCGTGGTTAAATTCTTCTCGCCGAAAACAATAATAATTATTGGCCTCATTTCCTCTACACCTGAGGGAACCACGACAGAGGCGAACCACGGCTGGGACCGCTCAGGCAAGGCATGCTAAAATCACAGGGCCAATGGAGAAATTCAAGTCCGCCCAGGACAACAAGATGCACGATCATGTACTTTCAACGCACGACGCTTGCATCGGAAGACTCACATCGAGGATCTGATCATGTTGCAAGCCAGAAGAAGATCACAACGTACGACCGTTCTCAAAGGCACCAGACGAGGAAGGCATAACGCCCGCTTACAATGCGATATAGCGAGACTGAGAAACACTGTTCCTTGGACACATGCGAACAACAGGAGGCACAGTATGATGGGTCACGGAAATTGGGCGTCCATCAGCGTCAAAACACCGCATTGGCCATGAACATCGATTCGTACGAAAGTCTGCGACCCGATCGGGACGATTATAGCGACTAGAAGATGTGGTATCATCAGCTTTTGACAAATCTTCGTCGCCTACGCCACAACATCGAGCATACGACGAGGATGAGCTGCGAAGCGTTCTTAGTGGAATTCTGAGCAGAAGTTCTACAAGCGAAGATCCACCTTCTTCTAAGCTCATCGTCGGTGATTCTCAACCGCTAAGATCGCGACCAGGAAGAACGGCCTGCAAGAAATTCACATTACGAGAAGGCTTGTCTGAGTTTTCATGTCGTACCCACGCCACCCATTGTAACTCGCAAGTTCCAGGAACCGCTACTCTACGCTGACATGGGATGTTCTGCGTGAACAATTCATAACGATTGATCGACCACCTCAGTCTGCAATCGAAGCGTTTTGCCTGACGATGTCGCTGTTGTCTCCAACTTCTACACGGAGATCCGACATCGTCCCTTCGCCGCAAGATTCTGCTTTTCGATGCGGTGAGAGAGAGCAAAGTTCAAGAACAAGCCCAAGACCACCATCAACTGGATCACTTAACTTCTGCTGGCATCTGGGAAGTGATTCTGTCACTGACATCATTGACGCAGCAATACGAAAGCTTTGTGACCATTTCACGACTGCGCCAAAGAAGTCAGAGGTTCAAGATACTAAGAAACGTCTGTTCAAGAATTACAAGAAACGTCTATCTCTGGAAACTCATTCCAGAGCTGATTCGCCAAACGTGGAAGCCGCACGAGCCGCAGCAATTACTAAGTGACGTCTGAGCTTGCGATGTATGCAGGATAAGCGATAAGAGCAAGACTCAAGAGAGAAGGAGCAGAATCACTGGTGGAGCGCAGAGGCTGGGAGAGCGTTTACGGCAAACGGCCGCGCGACTTCCCAACGTGTAGATACGATGACTCGCCCGCGACGTCCAGATGAAACAATCACCAGCATCCAGAAGGGCAATGGGAAGGTCATCCACGACTTCTACTCAGGATCTCTTTGACAGCCAGCGGTCACCTGCGTACAACCTACCCTTGGAGCAGGAATGGATATTTCCGTTCTGCCTGATCTCTTTTCGAGTCCGAACACTCATTTCGTCGGTGGAGAATCTTACGCCACACTTGGTCCCGACAGGATCAGACGCGAACATCTGAGAATCGTCCGCCAGTTCTCGTCAAAACTCTGGCTCGACTCTTACGCGCTACCTGTCGGAATTGCAGGTACCCACTTCGTGGAAAACCAGCACAAGACTGTGTTGCTGTACAAGAAAGGGAGACCTTGTACACTATTGGAATTATACGCCCAATCCCTGCTATCCTGTGAGATCTACAAACTTTTCAACGACAGTCGATCCTGAACACATGGAATTGGGCAGACGTTAGACGAAGGGACAGCATCGCGAGCATGCATGGTTCGAAGAGTATTCAGCACCGATCGATCAATTCACGCGAACCGAAAGCTTCATTGAAGTTATCGCGAGAGATACAAGATGGCTTTGTATCACGTTTATCGACTTGGAGAAAGCTTGACTCGTTGAACAGAACGCGATATATCGAAGTCCTGGCATAACAGGGTTATTCCTTACTCAGTACATGCAGGCTTTTTCAGTGATGATCGTACAGCAACTTCACGACATAGATTTACCACTGCATACAAGGAGACTATCATTGTGTAGAAAAGAGGGTACCGACAGGGACGAGCCATCTCGCCCAAGCGCTATCAGCGACTCTCCTCGAGAACGTCGCATGCGTCAATCTGGAATGGGAACTCAGACAGGAGTGAAGCGTCGACCGACGGTCGCAACTACACCAGCTCCGCTTTGGCTTGACGACATGCGTTTCTTGATAACGCCAACATTCGAAGCAAGCGGAAGACGATGCGGCCTTAAATTCGGACTGACGTGATGGAAAAATTGCGGTCTTACGGCTGAGCCTAACGGAGACGATCGTCATGGAGACAAACGGCAATTGCTATCTGGATGCCCATTCACGCCTCAATCGGAACGACATATCTGCAATGAATCTAGCTATGTTGTTACCTTAGGTTCGTGAAACCAATATGAATTGAAAGAGCCTAACTCCAGAGCTTGGAGAGAATGCGAGCGGCGTTGGGCAGCCTTCAAGACATCGAAAAGTGGAAGCCGAAGAGACAGAACGAACACCAAGCTCCGTGCCACATCCTCATCATTCCACAGTCCTTCCCTGCTTGACATACGCTCAGAGACTTGGACTTGACGAAAGCAGGTGAGCTACTGGCGCGTCGTGTTATCAACGCGCCACTCGGACAAGGCGAGCCTGCGAGTTTCTCGTATACGCAATAGATGAGGGGAATCCGGAGATGCCCACTCCGCCAAGCGATCGAAGTTCAGAGACGCCGAATCTCGCACGATCATGACGTTTCGAGGACGACCGCTGACCAGAGCAATCACCGCACGGGATTCACGAGATGTCACGAGCGACGCCTGCAAGACCGCCTACGCGTATGTCAGATTTTCTTCGTCGAAAGCTCTAACGAATGGTCAGTGAATGAATCGGGGTGGGTCCTCGAGCTGAGCGAGGTTCATGTGGGCAGCTTCTGTGCACTGGATTGCAGGCGGACGAATGGAGGACCGTTACTAGCCAGCGGCCGATACGAGGAAACTCGATGATCAACGGGAGCACAGGTGATACAGGTGATGGGCATTATGGCGCGGAACACACCCCTTCTGCAAATAGAAGCGTGTGCTAAGTAGTACACGACCCCAATCCTTGCTCTATCGGTTGCGAGTCGATCACTACAGCGCATAACGAGCCCACCGTTGAAAAAGTTAAAAATTATGGAGCGCGTCTGACGAAGCCAGGCCAGCTCGGCAAAGCCGAGCTAAAGGGAATGAGGAGAGCTCGATGTCAGCCGAGCGATCCGACTGGTACTATATATTAGGTCATCCCATTCAAAAGTGCCGTGACATATAGAGGAACGGCAGAAAACCAAATGGGATAGGGAAGCGGGCTACTATACCATTTGGAGGCCAGTATCTTTACCTGTGTATCTCTGAAATTCGGCGACCCTAGCCACAAAAGAAGTTCTCGAGAAAGTGAAAAGAACCCCGAGTGGTGAAAATCAGCGCCCGATTTTCAAGTCAGACGTCATAAAAAGGAAGTGGGCTGCTCAAATTCGACGCCGCCGGACCAGTAGTTATGTGAAATGTTCTCGAAATACAAGGCGAAAGGTTTGGTTCAGAAGCCAAGAAGGAAGAAAGGAAAAAAATGTTGTCGTGGATGGTCCCATAATTCCCTGCACGAGAAAAAAGGGTGGATGAAGTCAAGCGCTGAATGTCTGACCCCAGACCCTGGACCTTTGTCGAGCTTCCCCGCGAGTCTGACATCCCAGCTGCAACCGCTGCCCGAGTTGTCCATTAAACTGAGTGTGGTCAAGAGAGTATGCGCATGGGTACCTAATTTGCTTGTAGAAGCACGAACGCAGTACCTATTCTGTGCCTCTAGCAGTAATGTTCTCAGCATGAGATGTCATTCGCGACTGTGAAAACGCACCCCGGCCCTAGATAAATGTGGGTGGTCTTGGACCTCGAGCCAGAACTCCCAAGCGTCAATTTTGTATGAATGCAGATGAGGAGCCGCCGGAGTTCTCGCATGAGGGTTCACTTGGGCGCAAGTGGATAATCATCATAGCAAAGGATTCCTGCACTGAGGCTTTTAGGCGGCTCTATGCAGAAAATAAAATCGTAACTGTCGGTGTATATTGCCTGATCCTTTTCAATCAGATCGACAAATGGATGCTACCACACAACTACAAGAAGGCATCGTTGCTCGTCATAATGCAGACCCCGAGTAACTGCATTGTGGGGCAGTGCTGGGACACAAACAATACTGAGACCTGTGTTCAATCACCCCATTCGCCCGACATAAAGCCGAGCGATTCCAATTGCTCTCGTCAGTCGAGAGTACTCTCCGACGGCAAACGCTACAATGTTTTGTCGTTCGCCGAAATTGGCATCAACAGCAGTTTACTCGCACTTGTTGTAAAAATCGAAGGTATCAGAGATCCAAGGGCTTCCGGGGCACTGGGAGCGGGTTATTGGTGAAGGAGGGATTTACCTAACTAGGAGCTACAATATTTTTTCTATCTATTCTCCTCTTTGTTTTATTCGAAAAAAACCGACGGCACTTCTGAATGGGATGATTCTGTCACGAAATTCATAGCGACCTTCCCAGTAGCTGTGGGAAATTGATTCTGAGGAATCACATAGGGGCTGTGACGGGAACATTATTGGTGGGTGATAAGAAGTGATATCAGCTGGTAAGAACTGATAAGAGGCGTCACAAGGGGAGAGTCACGAGTCCATAGCGCTGGTCCCAGCGACAGTGAGACGTTAGTTCAAAGGCATGATATGGGGGCTGTGACGGGAGCATTATTGGCGGGTGACAGGGAGTGATACCAGTTAATAAGATCTGATTAGAGGCGTCAGATTGAGAGGGCCACCGAGTCCATAACGCGGGTCACAGCATCGTCTAGACGTTGATTCCAAGATATGATGCAGGCTATGGGACTAGAACATTATTGGTGCGTGACAAGAACTGGTAGCAGCTCACAAGATCTGATAAGGGAAGTTAGAATGGGAAGGCAACCATATTCACAACGCGGCACACAGCACCAGCTAGGCGTTAACTCCAGTAAGTGATGTAGCGGGCGAGGTGGGGACGTCGACGGTGAGTGACAGAAACTGATAACTGTTCATAGCGGCTGTCAGGGAACATCATCGTTTTTTGTACATTGCTTAAAACCTTAGTTCCCATGCTGTTTGCTTGCTGGAAGAGCATAGATGACAATTATAGGATCATGACACATTCTTCTTCTAGTGACGACATGACATATTTCACGTATTCACAACGTAATAAGTACAAGTGTTTAAGTAATACCAGGTAAAAAAGGAAAATATGATGTTCCTGTTCGTAGATCCAGAGCAATGTGGAACACGGAGTGTTGTATGAAGATGTAAAAAATTGTCAGGAACTGTTGAGGGCAAACTATGAGAAGGAGAAATGAGCTGTGTGAGAGCCAGAAAGAATATGTTCATATAATGGTATTAGGTTGTCCGGAAAGTTCTCAGCGTTTTGTGCACCTATTTTTTGTACATTCACTGCTGAATAAAAACTCATTCTGCCTTGCTTCTCAGTAGCATATCCTGTAGAGAATTTCTTGCGCTATCTGATGGTATAATTGCCGTTTCACCATTGCTTGATAAACTCCCTCTTTTCAAGTTTTTTCATGCATGTAAAAAGAGCACTTTGGACGATTTTTTTCTTCGACTATAAAATGGGGCAATCCGCAATCGAAACAGCTCAACAATTAACCAGGGTGTGGGGGGCCAGTAGTGCTAGACCAAAGCACTGTGCGGCAATGGCACAACAAATTTCGTTCTGGAGATTTCAGCCTTGAAGATGAACCTCATAGCGGTCGCCCTAAAGCAATATCTGACGAGAATTTTAGAGGGATTTTGGAGGCTGACCCATCCCAACAGTTCGAGAGATAGCAGAAGAGCTAAGCCTTGGCAAATACACTGTTGCGATGGTCTGGAACGCATTGGGAAGGTGAAAAAACTCGGCAATTGGGTGCCCCACAATCGGAGTGACCGGCAGGAATCGACACGTCTCGAGGTTCCTTCTGCATTGCTTTTGCGCAGCAGAAACGACCTGTTTTTGGGCCGAACTGTCACCTGTGATGAAAAACGGGTTATGTACGATAACAGGAGACGTTCCGGACAGTGGTTGGATTTCGACGAACCACCGAGGTAATTTTCAAAGCCGAACCCTCACAAAAAAGATTCTGGTCACGGCTTGGTGTCATCGGCTGGTGTGATCCACTATAACTTTTTATCACCAGGTCAAACCATCACAGCAGAACCCTACTGTGAAGAAATCGACGAATTGTACCGAGAATTTTGTCAGATGCAGCCAACACTGGGGTCCGACTCCTTTGCATGACAACGCCCGCCCACACGTTTCACAAATGACTATCTATAAATTGAACGAGTTGGGGGTTGATCTACCTCAACCGCCATATTCTTCAGACCTTTCGCCAATCGACTATCACCTTTTCAAACATTTTCGGAACTCCCTTGCTGGAAAATACTTCATCAATCAGGACCAGGCAAAAAAGCCTTAGTGGATTTCGTGAATTTTCGCCACCCAGTTTTTTATTTTGATAGGATTTCTCGACTGCTGTCACACTGGCAAAAGTGTGCTGATTCGAATGGTGCCTATTTCGATTAAATCCGATGAGTATCAAAAAAGTTACGATCGTTTAAAGTGAAACACCCAAAACGCTGAGAACTTTCCGGACAACCTAATAATAGAAGTATGCTCTTCCGGCAAGCAAACAGCACTCTTCCAGCAAGCAAACAGCATGAAATTGAGTGTTTAAGGGACCGAAGAAAACTTAGCAGTAGCAGAATAATAGTGAGGGTTCGCAACAGAGGATTGGGCGAAAGAATCAAAAGAAGTCGAAAATTAGCTCAAAAACACGAGTGTGCGCATTTACGTCATAAGTTCGCAATGCTGGTCTCTTGCCAGTGTTGGTCAATCAGTTACAAGATGCACGGTGATAAGTGGCGTGGACGAGTTGTCCTATCGAAGAGAACGGCTGCAGGGGCTCGGTAGAGGTGGCAATTACGGGCAGCGTCCTAGAGACAATATGACAGCTGGCGGGCACGCCATCCGACCGCCTCCCCATGAAAAGGATTAGATGTCACGCAATCATCCCCGGGCCTACAAGGAATGGCTTAGCATCCATTATTTAAACAACAATAAAGGATCGTATTAGGCCCTTAGATAAACAGAGGGGTAATATTGGCGCTAACGTAGTTGGGAGGGGCCACGCGGCTCGCGGCGAGCGATGACTCATCATCAGCTCTTCTGCCCCTCCTCGGCAAAATGGAAATAATTTCGTGTTTAGTACATGAATATAACTTCGCTCTAGCTATATTCAAAAGTTAACACTGAAAAGTGCAAAGAAACAGTTTTAGGCTGCAAGCCTCTTGCCCAAACCACCAAATTTTGTTGCATGTTTTTCGTTGACTGTTTTTGTTTTATTCTGTTCTGGCTGCTAGATTCGCGTTTCAAATATGCCGATGAGTGAAGAGCCGGTGAGTCATCGCTCGCCGCAAGCTGTGTGGCCCCTCCCATCTACGTTGGCACAGCATTTTTCCCTTGAGAATATAAAACTTTTTACTGCACTAACTTCTCCAGCTCTACTAAGGCTTAACCAGCCTTCCCCCTACCCCCCTCGTTTCAGGGCACTTGTCAACCGAGAAGCCTCTCTTCTCTTTACTTTTTCTTCCTCCTTCCTTCTTTCCCTTCCTTCCTTCTCTGATCCCTCATCCTTTACCTCCTCCCTCAAATTACTGGACTGGTAGATGCCTCGAGGAAATACCCCTGGATCCTCGCAACGAGAGCACGTTTGGTTGACAACCCCTGAGCCGCGTGATCAGGGCGCAGATTCGATGGGGATATTGGTGAAGCCCATACGACCCCCCTTTTTTTGGGCGTTCGGTACGACCCCCCCCTATACCTAAACTTATGAAGTTTCTTCCCCCCCCCCCAAGGAGGAAGGATCCTCATAAGTTTATGTATTAGGTTGTTCGAAAAGTCCTGCGACACTTTGATTGAATTGTTCTAGAAAAGGAACAAAAATCATTTTGGATGTTTTTATCCCTGATTGCTGCGGCTTGCAAGAAGCTTGAGTAAAGGGTCGTCATTCTGGTGCTGGTGGGCGACCTACACCATTGCCTACTACCGATTTAAAATAGTCCAGCCTGGAAG